>JANJYP010296509.1:0-11701 GCA_024605115.1 Rastrelliger brachysoma | reverse complement strand
CTAGTTAGCTCCCCAGCTAAAGTAAAGCCTGCTGTTATGCCAACATGCGTTCAAAGTCTTCCCTTTATCCACCACAACCATGCCACAGGACTTTTTGCGGCTCCTCAAGTATCCAAGCTTGTGAAATATGAAATCTGTTTCCTTCTAACTGAAATACTATCCTCCATATGTCCATGTCTTTAGTCCAATACATAACGTAACACACGCGGATCTGGCAATGAAGCAGGCAACCCCACTGCTGGAATTATTTTGCAATTATGACCTAGACTCACTAGATGGCGGTATTCTGCCCCATTTCACATAATCAACCTGTAACATAAATAAGCACTTCCTACTCCAATTAAAAAATCTGATGCTGGTCCTGTTCTGTAAATCCCATAAACATTGCACATATGTATATAATCTCAGGAACTATTTCATTGCTGCCAATAAGGTGTATAAGCCATGTCTGCATGTTGCCATTAATAATGCTACGGGCATTATTGCCTAGAGACGTCTCATTTTTAATCTGATTGTAACAGATTTCCGATTTGCCACACTTGCTGTTGTAAACAATAAACGTTAAACATGTTGTTTTTTTTTTTTTATCACAAATTAAGGGTCTAAGGACACTGAGCACAGTACAGTATGTGGTAGTATAGCTATTAAAAAGTCTTCTGAGACAAATGGCATTCTTAATTTTGAGCTGTATGAATAAATAAACTTGACTTTACTATTACGATTAAAAATAATTGGACTTGGGTTTTTTCTCAAGACCACATAATATAAATTATTATACTGATTCCTAGGAGGTCAGGGATCATTTGTCATTTCAAGACCAGTTGCGATCTTTTTAAAATACTTTCCAAGGAATTAGTCTTCCTTCTCTTATCCTCACATCATTTCTCAATATTCTCTTTCTTTTTTGTTCCATACTGTGGCATCTTACACTTGCTGTACTGTATTCTGTGAGCACTTTGGGCCTGCTCTCAAGGGAGTTTCCTCTCTCTGGCATTTTGCCTCAGCAGAGTAGAGAGGGAGAGAGAGTAACCTCAGATGATTGTAGAAACTCTATGCACTGTGAGCCTGGGAGGGGTCTGTGCAGATATCTGTCTGGATTTATACTGGGGACATGGGAGTCACTCATGGAAAGAAGGTAAGTTGTCCATTTCTTTTTTCACTCTCAGTAAAATTCTTGAAGTCTAATTATAAAAAGATCCAGGGGAGGAGGCATCCATGTGGCAAATGTGCATAACTTCTTTGATACACTGTGTTCTTGAGAGAATTATTGCAAATTTTAGGAACGTCTATCATAATAAACACTTTACAATTTGTGTATATGTGATCACAAGGAAGCTTACCTTATTTTTATTTTGTCAGTTTTCCTGGCATGCTTTTTCTACTGTTTCATTTCTGAAAGACAGCAAATGCTCACACAAAACACAGGTCATTATCCAATAAATGACCTGTTGGCAAAATCATTGCCAACACTGAAAATTGGACCTTGGAGAATGTTTATCCCATCATGTCCTATTAATTCTTCTCCACACAATATCCACTGTGTGAGATTTAGCCAAATGGCAGGGTCTCTGCTCATCATCCAAACAACAGAGCCAACAGCAGAGTTTGTCATTAAAATGCCTGATCCAGTTTGCAATTTTCCTCATTTTACTATTCACTGTCATACTGGATGCTGTTTTTAGTTTAGATTTTGCATTATTGCCTTATATTTTTGTAAAAAAGGCCAAGTATAGTGTAGCTGAAATTGAAAGGCAAACAAAGGCTACAAAAATGTTTTTCTGCTATGTTGCGTTTAGCTACATATTCATCTAACATTTCATCAAACACGAAAAACAGAAAGCAAGCAATTTATTCAACAGTTCAGACTGAATTCCACAGGGCAATAATTCTTGTCTTGACTATTAATTCTGCTCCAGCAAGTGAGTACCTCAGTGGGAATCAAACTGTGTTTTGTTTGATCCTGCCATTAATGAGATGGCATCCTTCCACCTCACCACTAAGGGCACTCGCTTCACTGGAGATGTGGAACCAGAGCCGACACTTTGTTTTGTGTGTCAGCATCATAATACGGCTTTGTGTGGTTCACCGCACTCACTAACATTTGCATAAAATTACATTGTTGCTTGAACTTGGAGTGTTCTATCTGATTCATCTATCTATGATTCACATTATATATATTTTTTTCATTATACGAACTATTTTGTGACAAAAGAAACATGTTTTATGGATACTAGGATTACTAGGAATTCCAATATGAATCAATTTGTCTCCTATTTCATGTTGTCTTTTTTTATGTTGACAGAGAGATCTTCAGTATTTTCCAGGTAGAAGTGAGACACGCCTGAATGGGTCAAGTGAGTTGATTATGCTATTAATTGATGATAAAGTTCACTGTAACCTTGTAATTATTTGTCTTTTTTGCTGTATTTACAGTTCAATCTGAGCGATTTGTCAAACTAGTGTTTAATGTTGCATATGAAATATCTTTTTTGCTGTAAAGCAGTATCAGCCAATAAGCCACTATACTACCTATAAAGTTGATTATTATCATAAAGAGGCAGTTTAATCCTGTGATGAATTGTGTGACTCAATTTCAGGAGACTTGAACGAGTCTCTGTAGATGAAAATATTGCTGATTTGTCAACAGCAACAAAAAAAGCGGGAGTTTTGGAGACCAATTAAATATTTTCAAAATTGTACATTCAGTGTCTTGCTGACAAGAAGGTGTATATTCCCACATTAGTTCTTCTAATTGACATGCACTGTAAATATGACTTTCAGTAGGCAGTATATTGTCATTGTTCCCTTTTCTTTAAAAAAAACCCCAAAAAACTCACAATACACTCCAGAGTAGTTTTTTTATTCCTCAAAGTGCAGCTGGAGACCCAGGGTGCTTTTCGCTGTAGACCTACTTCCATCCTGTTGGTTGTCATATAGTAAATATACAACATAGGTTCGTTGGTAAGTTTTCTCCTTTGGTCTCAGTAATGCAGGCACACCAAAATGAGCAGGAAGATCGATTCCCAGAACTTCAGGCTCTTCCATCCCTGCCACAGAGTGAGGACTCTCAGGAGCAGAGCAGTAATCTTATCCGACCCCAAAAACCTCTCAATCCTTTAACTGCCTCCAAGAAGTACCAGGAGCTCCACAAAGAACTGCGGATGACCCACAAGAGGTTGGACACACTGACAATCACTGATGGACACTTCAGTCTCCACGTTCAAAAAGATAACAGTATTTCTGTATATGTCTGTCAGTATAGTGTGTCAAGAAGGAAAGACTGAACTCCAGCAAGCTCTAGAAAAAAGGAAATGGGAGCAAAGGATGAAAGCAAGCAGAGAGCAAGAAGAAGCAAAGAAAAAACGATCACCACTTCATCAAGAGCTATTGAAAAGACATCAGAGGCTAGAAAAGGTAAACTAAAGGACAGGTTTTCAGAATCTTTCACAAATATTCTTGTCACATTTGATGGGAAGACATCATAATGGTTGAGTTGGAATGGAATAGCTCAAAAAATAAACATCTCAATAATTTTACAATATAAAAATGTTCAGTATTTCCACACAGAAGATGGCAATAGTGTAAAATGTATTGTATAAAGAGCTGTGAGGAGAATCATGTTGTTCTGCTCTTGGCCAGTGGAGAGCAGTGCAGACATTGTTTCAGACTGCAGAATTTCAGTCTTGGCTCTTTGACCAACTCAGTTGTATTAAAGCCTCCTGAGTGTACAAACTATACGAACTAAAAGACATCACATGTGGAGAATGAACTATGCTGCTGTATTTACAAAGATTTTGCTGTTGTATCAAGCGGGATTGTGTGGATCACTCAGGCATTTGAGATTTAAACTGGACCCAGTAATCTTGCAAAAATTGTGCATGGTCATTGCAGTGACACATATGAGCTCTAAATTTCCGTTTTCATTTTTTTCCTCAGCTGGAGAGAAACAAAGGGCAAGAGCAAGAGCCGGAGTTCCTCCGAGTCAAAGAGAGATTGAGAAGGACTGCAGTGTTGGAGGCAGGAGAGGAGGAAGTGTGAGAATTAAAATAGAGGATTGTATTATTCGGCAAAGTGGACTGTTGGTAATAAGTGACTGGTTCGAGACAAGAAAGTCTCAACTGTTGAAACTTCTGTGTTCACTGTTTAAAACCTGTAAAATGAGTAGATGAATCAATATTCATGATCATTTTCATAAAAGTCTATAAGGCTGAATTAGACTGCTGGATCATTATTATATACATATAGACAGTGCTTTATACTAAAGTGATAATACATAAACCTGTACATGTAACATGTCACAAACATGTATAACATGTTTTTCTCTGTCCGTTTTTGGGTCCTTTTCCTGTCACTATTATGTTACAGCCAAATGTGATTTATATTGTGATGCTGGGATAAGAGCTATCAGGTATATTTGAACGAGGTATCAAGAGGACACGATATCTGAAGTGACTAATGTCACCACTGAGAATTACTGTAACCGTAACAACACTTAGTACTAATGTAACTCCTATGTCCTTTGTGTGTCTTTTGTTAATATTTACATTAAATAAATGAATATGAAACCTGAATGTTTTCTCATTACATATGCAAGAGTGTTTGCATGGTAATGAACATAGAGTCAAAGTGAAACTAGAAGCAGTTATTGTGAATAGCTACTTATCTTTTTATTTTATTTAAGTTCTGAACGATTAATATTTTCCATTCTTAAAAAGTAAAGTATAACAGAAACTTTGATGGCCAATACTTGTAATCAGTTTATATTTTTGCAATACCTTCTTTGTACCTTGCATCTAAAATTAAGTTGTAGTATAATGACAGAACACACAATGCATAGACAAGGAAGTTTTATTTCATTTCCTGCAATCATTTCTCTGTGGGTACAAATCATTGTATTTTCTTACAGCTTGTTCAGTAACCCATGATGCATTGCATCCATACATTTGTAGCTCAAAACAGCTTTACAAAAAAGGATATACAATATATACTTATATATATATTTATATATATAATATACATGTGTTTCTTTATGCATTTAGATGTGTTTGTAATGGGTAAAATATGTTTTTTGAAGAAGAAAAATAAAAACACAGCCAAGTGGAAACAAATCTCAGGTAAGGTTCAACATAAGGTCATTACCAGACAAATAATAGCCAGTTTATCAAAGTCATCAATATTGGCTATTTTACAGTTAACATGAAGCCCTTCACACACAGTTTGCATATTTTCCACAATTACAGTCATATAAATCCAGAGTGATTGCCTTCTTTTACTGTACTATGGACAAGTATGTATCAATGACAGATTGAGGGAACTGGTTTCAATGTGGGCATGTATTCAAATTCAACAAAATATTGTATGAACGGGTTGGCTCACTATAGCCAACTAAAATACCACATTATGTCATGTGCCATTATGACATGCCTTAAATTAATAATGGTATGGTGTGATTAATATAACGATTTAAGTACTTTCTGCCAGTTGTCGCAGAGAGAATTCTGTGTCATCCTTCTTTTCTTACAGAATTACAGCCATACTTCATCTGAGTCATGTGCTAAAAGTTGATGACAGACTTGAATCTACAGTCAAACATTCACACTTCAGTGTATGGCTTTAGTACTGTAGTTCATCAGAGGTTTAATGTAGACCAAGAACACTGGAGGCTACTCCCATTGCAAACTGGTCATATTTCCAGCACTCTGATCCTCTTTTTTTATTTTTTGATCTGTGGCACCTGTATAAGAATAGGATATGTGTTTGCTTTTACCTGTGCCTGGGTATTACAGGGAGAAAATAGCATTTTATAGATTCTACATAAGCAATGTAACGGCACAAAAAAAAGTCGTAAAGAGTCGTAAATAAACATAGTACAGGAGAAATGTCACTCAGGTAGAGACTTGACCATCATAGTCAATGCAAATGATACAGTAAGTCCACTGTGCTGTGTTGTGCGTTGTCAACAACATTACTTCTGGTGTTACTCACTTCACATTATATAGCTCAAAATTACAGTATTACATCATTTTCAATACAACACAGTAATAATAATCATGTGTCTTTATACTAATTGATCATCATTCATGTAAACATATTTAACCAGGTCATGCAAACAGTAGACCAAAACTTCTTCCACTAGAGGTGCACAGCACAGAGCAGGCAGAGCGCACAGACTGAGATCCCTCTGAGAGACTGATTGGAGGGATTATTTAGACACTCATCAGAAACAGTAAAGGTAGAATGAGTGTGACGTGAATATGATCATTTTTTTCTCATGCGTAACATAAATATCATGACAACATGAAAGCAAATGCAGGAAGGTCAGATAACTATGATTTACAGATTTATAGGGATCTCAGTTTGAGCCTCTAACAGAACAGCCATAAAACAAAAACAAAAAGAGTCTCCTTTTGATATTCATACATTTCAATGTTTTCCCCAACAGAAGCATGCAGACACTTCATGTCAGAACCATTCTTCACAAACCCAGTCTGAGCCAGAATATTGAGTCCAAAAAACCCCAGAATCACCCTTCCCGTTCAAGGTTCTCCTCTCCAAAAGGCTTTAAACAAAAGGAGTAAATAAAGGACAGAAACACTTAATAATGACATTATGGGAAGAAAGACGAGAGTGGTCAAACAGATTGAATGGGCAGGTGGTGCCAGTAGTGGAGATGAACTCTATCATAGTAAACAGTTACTTGGTCAGTGACTGTACTGAGTCACATTGATGGGTGAAGAGTATAAAGACATGCAGGAGTAGCTTTCAGCACTGTTTCCCTCTTTCTGCCCTGTCTGGCCAGATTTTTTTTAGAGAAAGCTGCCAGAAATGTAGAGAGTGTGGGCCAGATGGATGCAATCAAACAGTAATTGTGATTAGAGGTAGATGTGACAAATAATGTAGAAACAAAAATAATAAAGAGGACTGCCTTCAGACCACTGCCTCAACTTTGATTTAGACTACTGAGGCTTAGATCCTTCCTCATTCAACTATTAAATTATCTCCTTTAGCTGCACAAAGTCCAAGTTTACCAAGTTAAGTTTCGAGGGTACTTATTTCAGGATAATAATGCAAACAGGGCCTTTTAAAAGAAAATCATAGCAATCATCATGTCATGAACTTTCTGCCCACTTGGAGAAGCCTTGCATACATGTTCCACAACAAAGCTAAAATGTTGGTCTCTTGAGTCAGGATGTGGTTTTGAACAAAAACTTGCAGCATGTTTCTCCACACTGTGACAGTAACAGACTCCCTGTGGATGAACTCTGGTGGACACTGCCTGCTAACTACTCTGCATTTCCTGGCCAGACTGGGTGGGTGGGCTCTGGGCGCTCCAGGGATACAATGTCACCGTGACAACGAGGGGTTGTACTCAGACACGACTAGCTGGCCTGCAGCAGTAGGTGCAGCTTCTCAGGCTGTCCCGATCCGTGCTGCCCTCTGTGCTTCCACGACGACCGTCCTCATAGTGGGACACTGGATATTACAGCAAAACAGAGAACATATGAAGCTTGAGGGAAATCTCTCTGTTATTCAACTGTTAGACTGGACTGAATGTGTTTCTCTTGGGGAGGTGGTGTGATTAACTTTCTTAGTATAAAAACATAAACCAATCAATGTTCAGAAGGAAACATTTTAGTGGTTTGAAAGTATGCAATGATGAAGTTAGAGCAAAAATAATAACAGGTAAATAATACTGATGCTAAAAATAATACAAAGCCCGTTGGTAAGGAACGTCACATGATTTTCCCGCAGTATGTCATTGCCTATTACAGAACCAGCTCTACTGGCCAGCAGCTAGAATTACGAGGGAGGAGGGGAAATGCCCACCTCCCTCTGTTATATCAACTCTTCAAATGGGGCTTTAATGTCATAATTGTGGCCATTCTGACTATAAACCATAAAAACTTTGTACTCAAAACTTACAGCTCTCCTCCTCCCCATTCCCCAAATCATCCTCTTCCTCCTCCTCCTCTTCCTCTGGGAGCAGATGTCCATGGCAAGGACTGGTGGGAGTAATCTGACTGGGTCCCTCGAGACTAGTGCCCAACTGCAACTTGCGCATGTGGCGAACCACTGCTGTGGCATTAAATGCTTGCTGCATGGAGAGATAGAAGAGAGGAGAAAGAAAGAAAAACAAGACCCTTCTGCATCTGACAGCTATTGAAGGAGAAAAACAGCAAAGGCATACAAAATGTGCTCTTACTCCTGCCAATCTTAATTCTACTTTTTCAGCAGGATGCTCTGTGATTCAGTTGAAGCACTGACCTTCCATTTACTTTTGGCAAAGTTCTTCTTGATCTGAGCACTGACAGATTCATGGATATTTTTGTCCAGAGCTGTGTCTCCACAGATCCTGCAAAGTCAACAGGCATGAGGTAATTTACAGACATTTGCAGCACAGCCTGGAACTTATTTTGATTATCAATGATAAATGTTAATTAAAGCTGAAATAATTAGTTGACAGAAAATGTATATTTTGAGTACTGAGTCTTTACAAAAATGCAAGTCATTAGTTGTGTTCCAGCCTCACAAATGTTAGGATTTAAATATTTTGTCCCATATAATAATAAACTAAATATCATGAAGAAAAAGCTGTCTAAATAAGTCAACTCGTATGATCACTTTTCTTCCTGACATTATTTTTAATGAACTGATTGACTGATTGTTTAGTCTTTAAAACTTTGTCCTGTAGATAATCTTGGCTAATGAGTAAATATCTTACGAGAACGAGAAATTAGATTTTCCTACCATGGATGCTGGAGGGCCTGCTCACATGTATATCTTTTCAAAGGATCTTTTTCCATCAAGTGACAAATGAAGTCTTTGGCTGCAAATGGTATTTAGTTTAAGTTATTAAAAAGATACTTTCATTTGTTATTATTGCATCTACTGTAGATATTTAAGGAATACCTGAATCTGAGATGTCATCCCAGTAAGGAGAGTCAAACTCATACTCTGCTTTCAAGATCTGCTCAAACAGCTTGGCATCATTTTCATCATAGAACGGAGGATATCCACATAACCTGAAGGAGTGACATTACAACATATTCAGAACAATTAATATATCACCTGAAATCTCAGTAATGAATGGGCTCAGACTTACAAAATATAAGAAATAACTCCTATGGACCAGCAATCCACTGCTTTGCTATATGGCTTCTGTGCGAGCACTTCAGGAGCTGTGAAACATACACAGCAGACATCCAGGGAAAAAAAGATGAGTCAGAGCAGCAGTGAGACTGCATTCAAGTAATCTTGACCTCTTAGTACCATGTGATCCAGGGTCATGTTAAACAGGTAGAGAGTACTTCTAAAACACTTGCAATTGACTCAGTAGTAGATGAAAGAGCCTCTCACAACACACTGAATAAAGAGGGGATATCAGCTGAAACAGCAGGCATTGAGAGAACATGAAAGAGAGGAGGGTGTGAGGAGAGTCTGCCTAACCACAGAAACGAATGCCTCACCCACATAACCAGGAGTACCACAGGCTGTGGACATAACACTACCCGCTCCCTCAATCTTTGACAGTCCAAAGTCACTGATCATAATTTTGGAGTCTTCATCCATGCTGTAATACAGCAAGTTCTCCGGCTGCAAAAAAACAGGACAGATCATCACAGAGGAGGGTATTGCAACTGATGAACCAACTGTAAGCAAGATTGAGCTGTTACATATATCTCTTCCCTGGACCACAATACCTTCAAGTCTCTGTGGACGATCCCCATATCATGGAGATATTTGACTGCATCCAAGATCTGGTGGATTAGCTGGCTGGCATCTCTCTCCGTGTAGAATCCTTTCTCCACGATCCTGTCAAACAGCTCACCTCCAGATACTCTGATGATTAAAAATCAAGGAAACACAGTACTGGCAGTGACTACTTGCAATGAATTTTTGTGACCAACTTTTTTATCACTTTTTCTACCTGTATTGTAAGGCAACAGGCCATATGACAAAAAAGGAACTGTCATGAAAAGGATAAACACTTAAATTATAAACACTCAAAACTCAGGAGATGTATCAAGGTGTATCAACACTGACATGTGAGCGTTGTGGCCATAAGGACTTTTCTCAAGACAAGACCACAATTTACTCTTGTCATAATCTTTACGTTACCAAAACAGCTCAACAAACAAAAGCAGCCTGTACCCTCCCACCCCCTGAGAAAAAGAAAAGAAAAAACCCAAAACAACAAATTTCATTGTTTTCCCAGAACAAGTAGCAGCCCACAAGTTGGCAGGTTATTGCAGTCTCATGTTATACTGCCAAATATGTCTTAAAATACAGAAATGTATTTAATATTTCAGATACCAAAGTTACCAAATATGTCATCAGACTGAATGGTAGGGAAATTGTATATAAAATGATAGACACGATCTTGTGTTTGAATAATTCCACTGAAACAGACTATTTGATAGTCATTCATACTAGAATGCAGAATAAGATAAAGGAGGGAGAAGAGAAAAACAAATAATTAACTAAATATTAAGGTAATAAAATATCATAAAAATTCATAAATTTCCTTCTTTAAACATCCTATTTTGTCTGATCGAGTCAAAAGAACTGTCAATTTTAAACAAGACAGGCAGCAGAAGAAGAAAGAAGCTGAAAAAGAGAAAATCTGTCATTTCTGCTTCATACATTGTTGCTGATTAATCATCTGCCAATCAACTTAACCATTAATAGATAATAGATAAATTGTTTCACCTCTATACTAAATTTTTCTAATTGCATGCTTTTTTTATGAGAATAGCTTTTGTACAGCATAAAAAAGGAAGAACTCACAGCTGCATGACAAGATATAGATGAGATGTACTTTCAAAGATGTCCTCCAGTGAAACAATGTTGGGATGCTTGATTCTGAGGAAGTGGACAGAAACCATAAGAAATAGAACAA
Source organism: Rastrelliger brachysoma (assembly GCA_024605115.1). Taxonomy (NCBI): domain Eukaryota; kingdom Metazoa; phylum Chordata; class Actinopteri; order Scombriformes; family Scombridae; genus Rastrelliger; species Rastrelliger brachysoma. The sequence continues at coordinate 801 of JANJYP010296509.1, read as the reverse complement.
ACCAAAACATGTTTCATTTGCAAATGAGCCACATTTCTCCAATGCTTAATGTAAATTGGTCACCAGATGGCATTCTTGCTGCATATTTCACATTTATAGTGCTCAGTTTTCTCTTTTCTATGGGAAGTCCTGCAGCAAAATGGGATCAACCCTCTCTCATTCTCCTGAAATACGCCATAACAAAATTTCCCAAATCAAACATAGCTTATAATGAATGTCTATCTCTTTCTAGGAATGACTTTGACTGACTGGCTGTATATGACTGACAGCTGGTACTAAAAGAAAGACTTAAATGAAAACTGTCAAAAATCTATTCTCATGCCAAAAAGAGATAGTTTGTTCCCATAAACCAGCCAACAGACAGTCAAGCATCTCTCTCGAGTCAAGTATAGAGTATATGAGCACAGTAGCAGCTGAGAGGGAGAGACTTTTGGTCGAATCTTTTTTTTTTTTTACCTTCCTAATGTATATTTCTTTAATGGTGACTAAGTATTTGGCGAAACTCCACTCCTCCCATTCCTCCATATCTTTTTCCTTTAATAATACCCTACCCCCTTCTCCACCTCTCTTCCCCATGTCTCTTTCTCTTTCTTCAGTACACTGCTGCAGGGAACTCCACACCATCTCCGCCTCTGTGTGCTGTTGCCCTGGCAACAGGGACACTAAAAATAGGTCTATCTTCTTTACTCCTGACATTTCCGGTGTACAATCCTACTGTTTCTACTAACACCATGCGTTTAGTCACCCATTCAATTGCCCCTGCATATATATTCTGCATCTGCACATGCATTGTTGTAACAG
>JANJYP010296329.1:0-10604 GCA_024605115.1 Rastrelliger brachysoma | reverse complement strand
TCTTTCTTATCTTAATTACTGGATGTTTATGAGATCACATGGCAGCAGGAAATACGCACTTAGATTTCTCTTAAGATGGATGGATGGTTTATCTGACTGCACAACATGTTGTACAGAAGTTTCACAACAATAGTAACTCATGCTTCATTAAAGTTCAGGTCCACTTCCTGTTTAAGTACAACATAAACAATACTTCCAAAAGCTGATGTGGCTCTTCAGGTTTTGTATATATGTGTGAAAACTATAGCTGCAACGATTCTGATAAACAAAAAACTAGCTATTCATTTAATGTTTGAAACTTAAATACCCTAATTGTTTAAGTCTTTTTTGAGGAAAATGTCAAATATTTACTGGTTGTAGTATCTCAAATGTGAGGATATATAAATGTTTTCTTTCTCATGCATGATAGACTGTTAATCAAGAAAAAATAAGACTTTTTTAATGTTTTTTTTTTACATTTTATGGACTAAATAGTTAATCAAGACAATAATAATCAATAATCTAAATAATAGTGAACTGCACTCTTGTGAAAACACCTGTTTAACTTGTTAACTGTACACAAACAAGTACAAAGTTGGTACCTGCCAAAGTATAAATATAGTAGCTCCAGTGCTGGTTTCATACTGGTCGAAGGTTTCCCCATCGACTTTAAGCCCTGCTTTGAGCTTTCTCTTTTCAGGACTTGTTTGGACTGCACATACTGTATCTGCACTGTTTCCCCCTCCCTCTCAAACATACTTTTCTCATTAACTGAGTTTCCAGGATCATGTTACATTTTGCTTAAATGTAAGGCTTTTTTTAATCTATGTGTATATGTGATTACAAGTATTGAAGCAGTCCACTGAGACAGGGCAGGATATTGTGGGTGTAGGAAAAAGTTCACGACAAGCCCAAGAGGGGAGTCTTAAGTTGAGCTGAACTACTTGCCAAATAAAACAGTGTGGGAAAATTAAGTAGGGAGGCATCAGATTGTCCTCTTCATTGTGTCAAAAAAAACAAAATAAAGAAGACTGCAAGACGTACAGAAGAGCAGTCTAATCTTAGTCACAGTTTACAAGACCACAAATACCTCCACATGAAAATGCTTAAATCACATTAGCAGAAGCTTTCCAGAGGATGAAACAGAGGACAGAAGGCTGTTATCAGCTGATATGTGAGGGTGAGGAAAAAGGAAGGAGCACTCAATAATCTGTCCACCCTGACAACTCTGAACAACTGCATGGCAAGTTCCCAGAACAGACAAAAAACCAGTATGAGGGGGGCATACGGCTACAGCAGGGAGATTTGTATTTGAATACCCTCATGTGAGTTTGACATCAGCTTGCTAAAGGAAAGGAGTGGTCACAACAAGAAAGAGAAAAGACAGGAGCACGGAAGAAGAAAGAAAGAAAGAAAGAAAGAAAGAAAGAAAGAAAGAAAGAAAGAAATGCAAGAGCATGCAATGAGCACAGATGTGCTCTTTCCACCACAGTCAAGCATGTCTATATTCACAAGTACACTGTAATTACACTCAGGCCCTGAACAGCATGAGCATGAAACTAAATTATAGGTTCACTGTTGGCTTCATCACTGAAACTGGAGACTCAAGAGGTCTAACACTGATGTGGCAAACATCTGTGCATCTATCTATCAATGCTCATAAAGAACCTGACAAATGACAAAGCACTGTAAAGACTTATCACAACAAACCAGTCTGCCATTGCTCAATAGACGACAAAAGCTCATTCACCCGAGATTAAGAGTCTGCAATCATGCCTGCAGGCTTTTTTTGCTGAACAAGCTGGAAGCAACAAGGGTGTAAACTAACTCACACAGTTTGTCAGCCTTTAAATAAACCCGGCTCCACTGCTGTCATCTAATGTAAACATAAGCGAATGTTTAAAAATAGGTAAACTACAGAAAAGCGATCGACAAACAACTGCGGTCAAGTCAACCTGCCAATGAGTTTCGTAAATTGTGACAAAAGTTTACTCTGCAGGTGACAACACATATACTGGTTTATACATATGTAAAAGATATAAAGAGATACTTTAAAAGAAAAAGTGGAGACAATTTCTGGGCAAATAAGTTTACTCACCCGCTCTCCAACCGGTTTTACGCGTTGGGTCGGTGCTCGGTGACGGATTTGTGCGTCAGTCAAAACAGCAAAGAGCAGCTCGGCAAGGGAAAAACCATTGTCCCGTAGGGGTGTTTTTACTTTTCCCAAAAAAACTAAAGTAAAACCGAACCAGCCAGACTTTTTATCACATAAGAATGTCACGAGTAAGGTCTTCACCTTCGTCGTAGTGTTCAACTACATTCATGATTTTATGGTTAATTTTTTTTTACCGACAGCGAAGTAACGTACAGCTGTCCCTTCACGAGTTGGCATTCATGGTTCAGTCCGGTGTTTGTCTATTAAAACAATTGAAAAGACTAAAATACAGTCCGAATAACCGACTAGCTGTGTCATTTGTTGGTGAATTGGCTTAAAAGTAGTCCACAAAAAGACTAATGTCAGAATGAAGTTGAGACAAAAAAGCAAGTATTGTAGACATTGTCTCTGTTGAAGATACATGGTACAGGTACTATGACCATTAACTTGTGATTTTTGGAGGTGTGTATGGCTTTAACCCTTTTATGCAGGAATTGTGATAATCTTTTTATTTCTCTTTGGGCACGTAAAAACACATTTGAACTACATTTTTCACCAATCATTACATGAAATTACATTACAATAACACAAATCAACTGATTTAAAACATGTAGATGAAGTGGTTGTGTATGAGATGGTGTGTAGGCATAAGCATGCATAAGCATCCACTGTGGAAGTGCAGCTATGACATCAAAATCCATGCATAAGTGTCCTAATTCCTTCTTCACTCACCTGCACATACTTATTACCTCGTCTGAATCTGTTTTCAAAAGATATTTCTACTTTACATCACTATTAAATAAAAGGTCATGTGTAGAAATATTTGAAGTCAAAACTGATGGGTCCAAAGGTATATTTATGTAGGCTACAATATCTCATATTTGGGTACTGTGTTTGTATTGAACTACTTATATTGAACTACATATATTACTACTTATATACTTATATATTATAAATCATGGTTTCACATATAAAGTAATCTATTATCAGCTTATAAAATGTGATGTATTGATAAATATTAAACTACATACGAGTATATGAAGCTAAAAAATAGCTTTAATTTGACCAACCAGAACCTAAAATGCTGCATAAACTAAATGTCTACTTTAGCTGCTCATGCAGTCTGTAATTCTAGGTGTAGTGTTACCACACTCAGTATTTTAATGTTTTCATATTGCCAGTTTCACTTCAGTACTTTTACTAACTACTTTTCCCACCAAGCAGATATAGAAATTAGTTTATATATTAATAACATCAACTGTTTCCATATAACATGTCTTGGTGCTCATCTTACTTCAAAAATGAAAGTGATCTGTTAGTGTGAAAGCTGTTCCTGGACTGGAAACTCAGCATGACGCATTAGATATAACAGTCTAACTGCCTATGTTTCTTAGTAAAATGACTGACTGGCAGCCTTAAATGTCTTTGTGGTATGGAGAGAGTGGGTGGATAAAAGCTCACTGCAAGATCTCATACATTAGATTCAAATGCACAATGTACATTATGTCAAGTGATATACAATAACTACTACTACTGTAACAACTAAAGGAGACCATTTTAAAACAAACACGGTATTTGAAAAGTTGCAAATAAAATGAAACTATAAATCTAAAAAAAAAAAAAAAAAAAAAAAAACAAACATAGTCTGTTCTGCAGTGAGGTTGAGCCTAAGTCCAAACCTTAACCTTAGTCATTTGATTGGTCTGGGTTTTTGTTATTAGCCCAGTGAAATTATTAGTTGAATTTAAAACCACCAGTGCAACTCTTGTTTCTGCATCCTGTCACATGGTTTCCTGTGAGTGAGATGTAAAATTTAGTTGTCGTTAGTCAGTCTATGTGCTGACAGATGAAACATCTGCTCCACCTACCAGAGTGTGTGAGCTGCACCCCACAAGACTTGAGGAGTCACAACAACTACACATCAGCCGCTCAGGGGTCTTCAGTGAGACGCTGCTGTGGGGCTCAAAGCAGGATATTTTTATGCAGTTTGCGGAAGTAACCCTTTTTTTTTAAAAAGCACCTTTAAAATGCAGCTTGAGTGGGGATGTTAGCTGTCATGTGTTGGTTTTAAGTAAAGTGAGAGAAAACGACTATAAGAGCATTTTTCATTAAAGAGGAAGTTGAGGGAGAAAAAATGGAGGAGCACAACGCTGTCAGCTTCATGAGACTCTTATCAGGTAACAGAAAAATACTGGAAATGTATCTGTGTCATCTGTTTGTGTGCGTGACACTGATGACTATTGCCTGCTCAACATTGTCTCTATATATAGTATGTGCTAGTCTTTTGTTGGTCAGGCTCGTCTATCATTGACACGCAACATATTCAGTCATATCAAAAATGACTGTACGTATCAATCATTTGGTATACTGCAGACATTTTTCAACTTTGGGTAGAGACCAGCTGATAGTCTCCATAACAGGCAGGAGTGTTGAACTACAAGCAATTAATGAATGATCAGCTTCTATATTGATGGTTGAGCAATTTGTAGCAAAACAAATAAATTAATTGAATATTATGGGACTTAAGTGAAACAAGACATTTGAAGATTTCACCTTGGGCTGTAATGTATTGAAGTAAATCATAAAAACATGTACTCTAATCAAAGTTTATCTATTGTTCTCACCCTAGACGAGAGTGCTTGTTCCACCCTGTCTTCAGACTCCTGCGAGTACTATCAGACAGAGATATTTGACCAGCTGCCCAGTGTCCAGGCTGCCCGACAGAACAGGCAGGAGGAGCAGCTCGACAATGGCCACCTGTCCAGAGGACCAAAAGACAAGGCGTCTACAGTGCCGCTCAGGAACCTGGCCATGTGTATTCAGGCGAAGAGAGATGCCAGGTGGGGAAGCTTATTACACATTCCTCAAACCTGCTTCTTCTCATTCTACATATTATTTTAATATCCTACAGGAAGACATTCGTGCTGCTACTTCCTCAAGCACATACATCTGAATGAAAATGAGATCTTCTTATTAAGTTATCCACATAGTACAATATTGTATTTTCTTAACCTAACTCCTAACCTTACTGGGTTTTATGTTTATTTATTGCGCATAAAGAAAAAAAAACTTCATACAGGAAAATGCGTATTTTTTTCGATGACTTAACCAAAACAATAATTAACGTATAAGAAATGTGCAGAAGGAAAAACCCAGCAAGGGTTTGTCGGGTGGGCCTCCTATGGTGAGACACAACATAAAACTTAAGAGTAAAGATATATTGACAACTGCATGCACAACTTAAACAAAAACATGAAAAACTAAGGTGTTACAACTGGATCAAGAAAGGCAACAATTTACTGATGCATATGAGATGATAGTGAGAGTGTCTTTAACTTTTTAAATGATTTTAATATGGTGCAATTTCTAATAACTGGGTCCAACAGAGAGAACCGCTGAATCTAATTAACAGAAAAGGCTGTTTTTGGATGGAGATTATTGGCTTGTATTGCAATTATTTTTAATTAATTTTGAAGTTTGGGTAATTGCAGACTTCAGATGATTACTTTTTGTCATAGCGCACAAGTTTTTGTTTTTTTTTTGATCATTGCAAATTTTCCTGACTTCATCGCTCAGCTTGTTCTTAACAGCTTCACATCATCACTTCTTGTTTCTGTTTTGCTAGAGGTGTTCTGGTGGACCTCAGTCAAAGCACCACTTCTGCTTTTGTAGTTGTAAGACATAGAACTATTTGCTGAGTTCATGTTTGTCAAGGGTTCTAATTTGATGTATCACACACTATCAGAGGCATGTGTGGGGCTCTCTGTCAGTCGTGTTGAATATGTTGATGAAAGATTGTATATGCGATAAAAGCTGCATTTTGTATTTCAGAAACGTAAATATGTTTACTATACACAATATGCAGATTAACTGTAGCATCCCAGAAATAATAATAATAATACTAATACTACTACTACTACTACTACTACTACTACTACTACTACTACTACTACTAATAATAATAATAATAATGTGAACATTCATTACATGTTGAAAGTCTTTTGGAATGTCTACAAAGGCCAGTTCATCTTTGAAGTGATGATTCCTTTTCCTCAGATTTTTGTTTCTCCATACTTTTAGGTACATAAAAATGAACAGTCAAATTTAATAATTAAAAAAAAAACTCATGAAATATATTGACACTACCTTACAGGGAAAGGAGGAAGATCCAAATCAGCAATATTGGCTGTTGGGAGTCCTGGTGGCGGAGCCAGACTAATAGCAGGAGAAGGGTGTGGGGACAGGTGGGAGGGGCTATAGCAAGCTTGCTGCCATGGCAGCACACACTCCATGCCATTGAAGGTAAGATACCTGTGGTATTTTGCAGCTACTGCTAGCTAGTGTGCTTTAGATAAAGTTTATTTCATGAAGCACAATTAAAATCACTTATCTGTTCCAGGCAGGTTTGGTGTAGGTGTGAAGGCCTACTTTGTTTTCCTCAGATATCTGATTTACTTGAACCTACTCTACTGTGCACTCATATGGGGTTTCATTCTGGGGCCTACAATTTTTTACGGCAGGGGCAACAACAACAGTGGTGAGTAAAATAATAAGAGGTTTCAGTTAATTAACCACAACTGGATGTAATTCCTACAAAGATACAGATTTGTGTTCTGTGATTTTACAGAATCTTCGAAAAATGAAAGCAACGGCTCAGTTTTTTTGGATTTCTTTCTGGGAACGGTAAAGTTTTTTTCTCGTGTGTTTGTAATTTTTTTTTAAATTTTAGTTTTCTTTCATTTAATCTAGTCTCCTTTTCTCTCTCCAGGGTTACCTGAATCGTACTCCAGTGTACTACAGTTTCTATACTCGTGGTGATTCCCTGAATTTACCTTGTTTGAATACACCTTTACTATACTTTGCTGGAATCGTCGTCATCCTCCTCCTCAGTGTCATCTTGGTGGTCCGTAGGTCAGTGATCTGTTAAAACACAGCAAAAAAAAAAAGACATTTTAATTTGCTGCTTTCTGTACATTTTAAAGAAAGAGTCCATTCGTCCATTTCCAATAGAACAATAGTGGGCTATAAGCAAACATGGATGCTGGTTAAACGTCACAGAATGAATGTGAGCTATAAGATCTTCTGTGGCTGGGACTTCACCATCAACTACCCTGATGCAGCAGATCTCAAATGCAGTTTTATCAGAAACGACCTCAAGGTGAATGGATGCACATATCATACTGCCATGCTTCACTGCACACACGAACCAAATACATTTCCTGCCTAATTTGGCTACAGATGTTTCCAATTTGCAAACTAAAAGGAAAAAAAAAAAAAGACATTTTAACAATAAGGAGAAATATATGCAGTGTTTCTCTGAACTCTTGCAATGTCCTTCTGCTTTTTGGTATCACTCAAACCTTTTATGACAAAGACTAGATACAGACTTACTGTGTATCCCTCTGCACTTCCTCAGCTATTCCTGGTAGAGCAGAATTTCTCCATGCGTGAGGCTAAGAGGACAGTCAGAGACTGGGTGCGTCTCTACTTGCTCAGGTTCATCCTCAACCTGTTTGTTCTGTGTCTGCTGGCTGGAGCCTTCTGCCTCATTTACTTTGCCACAGTCTGGTCACAGGGAGAAAAAAAAGAAGTAAGGCTTTAAAGCTTAATATCCTTGATAATTTGAACCGTTGGTGTATAGATTTTCATCTCTGACACCCCTAACTGTGCATCCATAGCATGGCTTCTTCCTGGTCAAACTGATCTTGCAATACCTCCCTCCCATAACCATCACCTTCATCAACCTATTCCTCCCTCACCTCTTCCGTAAGATTTCGGCTTTTGAAGATTATTCTATCACCACGCAGGTCAATGCCACCCTTGTGAGGTAAGGTATACATGCCAACCTGCACACGCACACACACACATACACACTCACACACACACACACACACACACACACACACACACACACACACACACACACACACACACACACACACACACACACACACACACACACACACACACACTTGAATGGATTCACTCATTTCTTTTCTTCAGGAGCATCTTTTTGAAGCTGGCCTCCTTGGGGATCTACTTATATTTTGTCATCAGTAATATCAGAAAAGTGAGTTGAGACACACACACACACACACACACACACACACACTGAATAAGACATCAAGCACAAAGTAATTATATTTGTCCCTGACTCATACAGTATGTGATGCTCTCAGGCCTTTTTTTTAAATCCTGTCCTCCTGTCTTTGTGCCCGACAAAGAACACATACTGCCAGGAGAACGAGTTTGGTAGAGAGATGTACAAGCTTTGTATCTTCAACTTCCTCATCACTTTCGGCAACGCATTCTTCTTGAACTACCCTAGGAAGTGGGTTGGAAACAGTTCTTTCTTTATTAGTCAACACTGTGGTTTAAATGAAAAGATCGATGTGATCAGTGCATTTCCTCCTTTAGAACTCAATTAAGCTGAATTGTGATGTAAGTAGTACTCAGGATGACTGACCTTTTGCACAAACTATCTTTCCTCTATCTGACAGGCTGCTACGAGAGAAGTTCCCCTTATCTCCCCTGATGCGGTTGTTAGGGGACCAACACTTTCTGATCCCCTTCAATGTGCTGGATCTGGTGTATGTTCAGACAGTGTCCTGGGTGGGAGTCTATTACTGCCCTCTGCTGCCACTGATAGGAACTGTCACACTGATTTTGACACTCTACATCAAAAAGGTTGGTAGGAATATAACAGTTATGAAAAAACAGGAAACATTAGCTTCTGTATTGATCTGTGATACAACAAATAACAGTAAATGATGGTTACAGCAAATGGAATACAATAACTGAATAATATTGTTTTATTTATTAAGTCAAGTGATGAGTTTTGTACAGCTATGAACAATTTTTTCTTTGTATCTAACTCCCAGAAAGAAAGCAATTATTAAGGTTTCTAAAAATGGTGACCTCTTCCTATAAGTAAAACAGTGACTATTTCTTTTTTCACTTTTCTCTATGTGTGTCCTGAAATGGTTTCTATGATGAAAAGCTTTTAATAGCATTGTCCATGTCTCTCTCTAAAATTGCCTTCAGTTCACGGTGATGCGGTGCTGTGTGTCAGAGCAGAGAATGTTTCGAGCCTCCAACTCTTCGGTTTTATTCCACTTCATGTTGCTGCTCGGCCTCCTCATGGCTGCGGTCACACTTGGCTTCGACCTCTATGACAAACAGAAGTAATCCTTTTTATTCTGATTTTGTACTTTTAATGCAGCCTATTTGTGCCTATAGTCATGTAATTTTTAGTGTAACAACCTACTTGGTGTTTTAGCATGAGACAGAAAAAAAATACATTTCTCTTTCATTTGTCACCATGGCTCATTTCTACACTGTGTTTCTCCTGTTTCACCTCCAGTCCTTCTTCTTGTGGTCCATTTGGAAATGAACCCTTGTATAATGTGACAAAAATATGTGTGGAAAGTCTTCCCGGACCAGCACAATCCATTCTCCGTTACCTGGCTTCAGAGGCCTTTGCCATACCGCTCATACTAGCTGAAATGTAAGTGTGCAAAGCGACAATAGCTTTAACATCTAAAGCAAACACGATCTCTGTGCTTGCAATTTGTTTTTTTCAATAGAAAGGAAAACAAATAGTTCAACCCTCAGACTGATTCAATCGAATGCACTTTTTGATGATAGGACTAAAAACTGAATGTGCACAGTCATAAACACATGAGTACAAACTGTTTTAAAATAAACATAACATTCTGTCATCTGATATGCTGAGGCGGTCTTTGAATGTGATATGAAATACATTCTATCTCCTCAGTATAATCTTAACCTCATATGTGTCACGGGGGCGGGCCAACCGGAGGGCCATTGAGAGATTGAAGGATATGCTGATTATGGTAAGTCACATGTCACCAGACACATATCTACATGTTAGTCACAGAAACCAGAAGAGGAAATATGTGACTACTCCCAACTGGTTCAGTTGTTGCAAGTGAATTATTTATGCTTGAGTCTACAGTGTGTGTAATGCAATTATTAGGCAAGTGAGTATTTTGACCTTATCACCATCTTCCATCTCCAAGCTACATAAACTTGAAAGCTAATTGGATTTAAACATTATCAGATGGTGTGTACTGGTATAATGAGGGAGGGTGTGGACTAAAGTGACCAACACCCTATATTGAGGTGTGCATAATTATGAGGCAGCTTCTTTACCTCTGACGAAATGACACTTAAAAGACACTTAATGGACTCTGAAAAGTCAAAAATTGTTCTTGAAATTGTTCAAATTCTTGAAGTAGCTAAGCTATTGAAGTAAGATCACCAAACAATCAAACATTTTACTACAAATAGTCAACAGGGTCACAAAGAAACATGTTGAGAAACAAAAGATGCAAACAAACTGCTAAAGGCTTGAGAAGAATTAAACCTGAAGCTACCAGGAACCCATTAACCTCCAGTGCAGTATATTCCAGAAATGCAACCTACCTGGTGTGTCCAGAAACACAGT
>JANJYP010295724.1:10000-12114 GCA_024605115.1 Rastrelliger brachysoma | reverse complement strand
GGGGAAAAAGATGAAATAATGGCGGGTAGATGTTCATATAGAATTACGGTAGAAAAGGGAAAAGAGTAATAGAAAAGAAAAACTAAGAAAGGATGGGGAGGGTAAGGTGAGAGGAAAGTAAAAGTGAGTGCGGTGGTGGATTTCAGTTCTTAGAGCCTGTTATAAAAACACCTCAGGGAAAGCTTGCGTCGTAAATTCACCTTAAAGTGTTAATTTTGGGCAAAGGGCTGGCAACGACAGGAGCTGGGCGAGACTGAAAACATAGCCAGGTTGGACGGTGAAAGTGTATTACATCATTATCCTGATACTTATTGAAGGCCACCCAAGTACTGCTGCACACACACACACATATACATGCTTCCTTAATCATGTGGCTTTTTAAGTAGAACTGATACTCGATTTTGTGGTTTACTGCAAATAAACAAGCCCAAGCACCTTATAGGATAAACCACCCACACACGCACACACACCCTCACACACACACACACACTCATTATCAGGGTAAACATACTATGAGGCACATATGTAGGAGTGTGCATATATGGGACCTACCTGCCATATCTTGCAGCAGTGGATTCGGACCACTGGCTGGAAGCAGAGATGTCCTCATCCTGTATCTGCCCTCCTGACATCCCCAGAGGATACCGACACACACCTGAGACACGGCAATATGTTTTATTAAATTACTGCAAGACATAAACAGATCAGCAGATGAATATGAAATCTGTCATGAGGGAAGTTAAACATCCACACAATGCCTTGATGTTGACTCAGACATAAACACTCTTCACGAAAAGGCCTAATTACAAGCACCGTTGCTAATGAGTAGCTTGTTGTGTTTTTTTTTGAATAAAATGTCAAAGCATTCAGAGTTTTGCCTTAACTTTAAAAATAAGCTGCTTTAGAAATCACAGAATTACAGAGCAGCATCCACTCATGCTAACATGACACATTTAGGAAAATGTGACTTTCATTTTTTGTTTCCTCTTTATGTTGATGATGCAAGCAGTGAAAAAAGAAAAAAAGGATGGCCTTAAGTTTGGTTTGTTTGTAGTTCCTTTTCAACCCCACTGCATTTTAGAAGGAAACATTGTACTTTTTAATCTATATTATTCATTTGACAACTTTAGTGACTTGAAATTTTGCAGATTAAGATTTGAAAAACTTACAATGATCATATTAAATATAATGTGTTCAGTAAATTAAACCACACAGGAGTATATGAAATGGCAGATTGGTTCCATCTCAGACAGCTACACCATTAAAATGCTGCTTACAGATTAATACATCAGTTATAACAATTCAATTCTATATTATAACAATAATAATAACAACAATGTAACACTGACATTTGCCTACAGAGTGAGTACTTCAACTGTTTTTCAAACTATGGTTGTTGAACTTTGACTTCACTTAAAAGCTAAAAAGTATGAATAATTATTCCTCCACTGCCAATAAAATGTTTAATGTCAGTGGTTAATTTGTTCAATAAGAGATCCTATTGAACAAATTACCTTATAGGTTGTTTTTAATTGACAAAATGATTAAGTTCATTACAGTACTTCTATTCAAACAGTATGCTCTAATACTCTTTCCATCCCCGGTATTTACTTGGATTATCACACTCTAAAACGTGCGGCTCCCCTCACTCCTCTCAGACCAACCACAGCGCTGGTTAGTGCTGAAAATTCAAAACCATTCAAACACTTGCCAGACGCTCTCAGAAATTTATAAGACAGAAATACTTAATCCCCAGGCTCTGTCAAGAAACCTGCAAAAGGTGATGGATAGTGCTGAACGAAGGGAGTGGTGTGGTGGTGTGAANCACACACACACACACACACACACACACACACACACACACACACACACACACACACACACACACACACACACACACACACACACATTACAAGCAACTTCTTGCACTCAAAATGGGGTTTGTTTTATTGAAATAATAAGCTGAATCCATTCGACGTCTCTGCCAGTCCAAACAGTGCCGGTATCAAACGTGTGTGTGTGTGTGTGTGTGTGTGTGTGCATGTGGTAAAACTGGCTGGTCCGGGCCCATCACGCCCCCACTGTGCGGTCAATAGAAGCAATATGCCCTCTGT
>JANJYP010295724.1:0-5000 GCA_024605115.1 Rastrelliger brachysoma | reverse complement strand
GCCCACCAAATGTTGCTACTCTATTTCCTCGTAAAAAATTATTGGTCCTATTTCATTGACATCACAAAAACCACCCGTACCGTGGAGGGAGAGCTGAAGAAACACATGCATACTGGGATCAAAGAGGCCAAACCAGAGAAAGGGGACCACAAAGCAGCACTTATCCAAAATCTGCATCAGTCACAGTCTGGACTGGACTGGAGCACCAAACCCAAAAACACTACCCAAAACTCACAAAAGACATTTTATAGTATTCACAAACTCTTGAAAATGATCTCACTGAAGTCTGAGACTTGAACACAGACACCAAAAACCCTTGTTTAGAAGAAGAGAAGACAGCTGCACAGACCTGGGTTGACCTGCGACGTGACAGCTCCTAACAGGTAGAGGAGGATGAGCAGGAGGAAGTGAACGTCCCACAGGTGCTTCATCACAAACACATGCACAGACAGGCTTCCAACCTAGAAAACAAGACAGACACAGCTGGTTACACAAGCATATGATTGACATTACATTACACTTCTTAACCACAAGGCTAATACTGTGAGAAGCAGCTCAGTTTGTATTACACGAAGGACACATTTGATTTTCTATTTACCACTCTGTATGCATGGGAACCAAGCGTTTGTTTGGATATATAAGGAAAAATGGCAGTTTAATTGGATGCATGTTTTTATTTCACTCAATAAAAAGACACAATAATTGCCACCTAACAGTGGAATTTCCATTTATTTAGTGCTTTATCACTCTATTAAACTCAAACTGTGGGGATATTTGAATATCAACCCTATAAGACAGAAAATCATTTCAGTTCAAATGCAATTAAAAAAGCGGCATTTTATTTTATAATTAGAATTCAGAAATTGTAGGAACAAATGATGAATGAATGAAGGGACAAACGATGGAGGGAGAGGAGAAAGCGACGTAGAGACACTGAGTCACAGACATGACTTCAGCTGGACAGACGCAGCGCCAACAAGCCGCCTCCAACTGACCACTTAGTCCAACAGCCGAGAAAAACAACTAGTTTCTGTCCATTTATCATCTGACTGTCCCAAATGTAGAATTGAAAAAGAGGGACACGCGAGGAAAAAAGCAGACATACTTGGCAACTTCACGTTTGGCTATGTTCATGACATGTTTGGAGTGGGGCAAAGATGTGTTGAGTCACATACCTGAATGCTTTGATGAAGTGTTGAAGTTATCTAATCATGGCCGAGTTAACTACTTGGAGCTGGGGTGCTTTTACTGCAGCTCAAAACCTGTTATGTAACTGAGGTGAGTTTTATTGCTCACACCACATTTATCACATCTTATGTAACAAAACTACAGAAAATGAGCAATTACGCACATTTAATCTTTTATGTTATCTAGAGGGGAAAAATCTGCTTAGTAGGGAAGCTGGTATGGATAAAATCAAATATCACATATCAATACAATATCAATATTGCAAAAAGTATTGCAGGGATGATTATTGGTGCTTTCACAAAATCTAGTCTAGTATCATGATATATGATATTGATATAATACCAAGGCCTACTGCTCAAGTCTTTATTTACAGTGTTCTAAGAATATTTTCATCACTATCTAATGAGTTTGTATATTTATTGTAGTGCAGGTAATAAGCTTTGTGCTCCAGCGCCAATATAAATACTAAAAGACATCACCAAAGCAGGATTATCTAAACCCACATGACAAATGACCCAAAACAAAACTACCAGAGAACTGTGGGAATTTACACAGAGACATCAGTGTGTGTGTGTGTGTGTGTGTGTGTGAGAGAGAGAGAGAGAGAGAGAGAGAGAGAGAGAGAGAGAGAGAGAGAGAGAGAGAGAGAGACATTTCCTGGTCTTCATCACTGGCCAAGAACAATATCACCCTGACGTTTCACCAATGGAATAACAGAAGGATCAGCAGCATTTTTTTTTTTACTCAATGGGACAAGAGTGGATACACTACAGTACAGGCCTTCATTCACAAACTGTCGAATCTATTGTGCAGTATATAATAGCCCTATTCCTAAAATGTCATGTCTATACTCTCTTATTGCTTACAGTCAGTTTAGTATTCATCATTTGTAACCTTGCTCTCTGAAATATCAGTTAACCTTTGTCCAAATTAGCCTCTAACATATATGAGGTCCAGGTTCACATATGTGCTCTGGGAAACAAATCCAGACCTGTTGACTTTGAACTCATGCCCAAAATTCAGTTCATTTTTGCCAAGCAAGCTATTTTTATTTTTTTCAAATAATAATTTCTTCAGCTTTCAACAGCAATCAGTCACTTTTGCTTGGAAATGTTAAAAATTTGTTGTACAACAACCCTGATTGTTACAGTTTGTTTCTTTCAAAGAAGTTTTCCATAGCAACTTGAGCTAGTGCTTCAACAAGACCTATAAAGCAGTCCTTGAGTCAAAACAACCTTAAACTAATCTCGTGTGACCAGCATTGATGGTCCACCCACTGAATTTTGTGACACTATTTATGGCCTGACTTATTTCTTTCATTGTGCCCTCACACACAATTTTGTTGCTTTTCTTACTTCCATTTCTGTAGCTTCAGGTTACATCCACTTCCCTCTGAGGCTCCTTCATCTAAGATTAACTTCTCTTGGCCTTTCGCAAGCTAATGAAAGACAAACAGCTGATGGCTTGTGTGTGTTTGGAAGTCAAAAATGTGTTTACCATATGCCGGAGAACATTTATGTGAAGGTTGCCTGTGCTGTGTTGGGCGTTAGAATCGCCCTTTGGTTCAACTTTGGGTGACTCTCAAATGGATCGTACTGGTATGATTGCATGTTTTAGCCCATTTACTCCAAATAGCATACATTTCACATTAGTGTGCACCATTTTTAAAAGCGTGCCACAAATAAGGGTTAGAGGCCTGTCTGCAGATCTTGAAATATATTGTGAAATATCTCTACATGACATCATCAGTCATTACTATAAAATAAATAGCAATGATGTGACTTTGGTTATTGTTGCATAAAAAAAGATGCAGCCTAGTCTCATAACAATCCCCTATTCCAAATGAAGCCAAAATTTTTTAGGGCTCTTGAGGTTGATTGTAATACTAAATAGAAATGTGCTGAGGCTGGCAATTGCCTAAAAAAGTAGGAAAGACATGTTAAAGGCTATAGTGGACTTACAAAATACAGTAGTCTCAGCAGTGGGCTGTTGTTCTGTATTTCAATTACTTTCCAGAAATAAAGCTGCAAATATGAGCTACAAGCTATTGTTAATATACTTAGAACATAAGTTAAGTTTGGTGCAAGTTTAACATTAGAAACTTGGAAGGTCATATTTTAGCAGCTACTACAATGTGTAAAATTAATTATCTGTGTATCAGCTGTATTGCTGTTGCCTTCTCAGTTTCCAGCTGTGTTCTCAATACCTGTATGAGGTGAACAGCTGTTATTCCCTAACCGACTTCTGCTGTAATGACATCAGATCAGTCAGCCGCACTGGAGTTACAGGCGCAGGTTCACAGCTCTGGAAACTTCCTCTCCATTCTCGTTTTACAGGAACACAGCAGGAAAAAGTTATTCATGTCCTATCTCTGTTTCAAAAAGTATCTATTCCAAGATTTTTTTCCTCTTCACTTTCAAAGACATATCACAACCGTTTGTGGGAAAAACTGTAGAAAAACAAAGAAAAACACTTTTGAAAGCACTGTCAAATAATCATTAGGTTCAAGTTTCAAATTAGAGGATATAAATTTCACAAGTGTCAACACCCTTTTATTTTTTATGAGTCTTTCCATTCGAAGATCATTAGTGGTCTCATTTCATTATGAACTATTCCACCTGCAATCATTTCATACAAGTACAGTAGATGCACTTTACTACTTAAAATAAACATTACTCTTCATAGTAGTCACAATTTGCAGTAACAGTGATTTTTCTGACCTGAGAACACAAGCAGAAAGACTAAAAGGGAGATTTGGGGATTGGAGACAGAGTCCTGCAACAAAGAGCAGCTGCACAAACCCTTCAGTGGTGAATTTATTCTCATAGCTCCTGAGAGACGGAACAGGAAATAGAGAGGAGATCTAGGTCACATACTGCGGCCTTCCCCACCTGGATGTCAGAGCAGAGCACAAAGAGATGGAGGCTTGACCTCTGGGCATACACATACCATAAACCAGAGAATATATAGTGTAACTCTTTGAAGGTCTTTTTCAGTTGGTTTTTAATTGAGGAGAAAATTTATTTTCGGAAAAAAATCTCCCTCCATGTACAGTAATGAGCAGCAGAGACTAACAGGCAGTTTGGTTTGGCCATCACTGGTCTGAGGTAAAGTCTGCTCTCCTCTGCAAGGCACCCAGGTAAACTGGGTCCGCCTAGTGTTTGAGAAGCATCGAGAAGCTCAGTAACTTGTTACAACCTCATAAACCAATGCAGGCAGTCCAATGTAAACAGCTGCAGGGAGAGTCACTGGGGTGAAGATGGAGGGAGAAAAGGAGTAGATGAAATGCAGGAGAAGGGCTGGGTGGGTGTGAGATGGAAGTGAGACAAAGTGGAGGGTGGAGGCAAAGTAAATATGCACCTCTGGACTTTAGGTAGTGGGCTTTCAAATCAGGACAAAGCTATCAATTTGTATATACTAAAGCATGTCTACTAATTGCAATAGATCACACAGGAATGTAGAGAGAAATGNCACTTCTGCTTGTTGGATTGTGACCTTGTGGCTGCCTCTGAGAGTCGACAACACCAGAGTCGGTCTGTGTGTGTATGTGNGTGTGTGTGTGTGTGTGTGTGTGTGTGTGTGTGTGTGTGTGTGTGTGTGTGCATGTGTGTACTAAATAAATTTTGCAAAACATAAAAGAATGGGAATTCTCTATTTGATATATGTCCAATGAGGGATCTCACCAACAAAATTATATATATATATAGTGTACAAGTGTTTATTAAATATAGTGAATTTCAGATTATGCATGATAAACTGATAATGTTGGGTTCTTTTTTTAAATTCTGCCTGCTGTAAAAAAAAAAAAAAAA
>JANJYP010295280.1:0-11243 GCA_024605115.1 Rastrelliger brachysoma | reverse complement strand
GCTCTGGTAAAACACAAGATCAAAATCACATTAGTGACATACAGAGTACTATAAAAAAAATGCCTGAAGTCAGAAAAATCACAGTTTTAATCAAAATGATCATATCATTACTATTTTGTATTACATATTACTATTACATATTTTGGATATGAGACAATTTGAGTTATTTATTAAAAACTTAGAACTTATACTTGAATAAAACTATGCTTATTATGTTCATTTTATGTAATAAGATCAGTGCTACTCAGACAGTCAGGCAAGCACCATTTAAAAAGCATTATCCACCCATTCATTTTTATATTAATATGCTTAAGAAGACATTTCAGTTACATTTGCTAATATGATGACAATCATCAATAATTCAGCATCAAATATTAGTTAACATTCGCATTTTTACAATGAAAATTGAACTCTGCTGGGATATAAGCACATGGTATGTTTAGTGTGTTTGATTTATAGAAAGTAGTTTATATCTGTGATTAAAACACGTGTATATTTAGGTAAAATAAAGTTGTAATGGCACCACAAACTAACCCTAACCCTTCAATTACAACATTACCACATTGAAGCTTACACTTGATGCCAGAGGCTTCATGAATTGTATATTCTTACACATTAACACACAAATCATTACACTGTTTGTGCACATTCTATCATATAACCTTATCTGATATTGATTTACTTTGGCAATAATAAGCACAGATACTGAATCCACAACATCCACAGCATTTATGGTTTCTAAAGGAATGTCATGCAGAAATTCTGTCCTTATTTGGAGGTGCAACTCATGATACTAAAAACCTTAAGATTTGCTTCTACAGTAGTTTCCCCCCCCCCTTTCTCTCTTTCTCACTTGTGTACTGTCAGAGGCTATGAATAATGAACCACACTTCCTGGTACTAATAAGTTCAAGATAACCCTGCAGAGAGTAAATAGACTGTTATCTGCTGTTAAATATAGGAGCTTCCTGATCAAATATGGAAATAATGAGTAAGTCAGAAGCGATAACAAGCACAGAGTTTTATCTGTTCAGATGTGTAGTGAACTTGGGAGAGTGACAGAAAAGCAGCGGCCCTACAAAACAAAAAGACAAGCAGGGAGGGAGAGGGAGAGAGAGATGAGCTAATCTGGCCCTCGGCCATTTCAGGATACAGTTCTCATTTCCTTTCTACTTATTTTTCTCCCATTCCTTCAGACTAACCCTGCCTCTGCTTCCATCTCACTAAAGTGGTCACTATAGCTCCATCTCTCCTGGTGAGACTGACTGCTCCTGAAATTGCTCTATTTCAATAACTGTGACGACTGGTTCATGATCACGGCTCAGACTTACCCTTGTCCTATTTTCTCGAAGCGTGTGTACTTCTTTTTGGGATCCCCCACGCTCACAATACTCCCTGAGTCAGAGAGAAAACAGATATGTAACTATTGAGTGTGTGTGGGTGCACACAGTCATGATGACATGCTGAAGACATCATGGGAGAGCTTTTTCTAGACAATTTTCATCTATTCTAGTCTTTTATTCAGAGATGCCTGTACTAAGAGATGCACATTGCATTCTGGTAATTTGGGTTTAAGCTCTCTAATGCTACATTGCAGAGAGCCCAGAAGAAACCATAATCAATAAATGATGTACTGTACGTCTTTGTCCAAATTTGATCACATTATTGCTCTTTGTTGTTGTGCATCATTCTTCTCAATACATAATATTGGTGTGTCTGAACTACCATAATCACAAAAGGACACACATACACAAATTTACAAACTTACCAACACATACATCAGAGCATTAACTATCATTGAAGACACTGAGGTCATGTCCTCAGCACTGTTTTCTGAAATGTGAGGAGTTCACATCCTCCACAAACACATTACATAATGCTATTTTTATGCTGATTTTTTTTTCACTTTTAGACTTTGAATCTTCTAATGTGATTAAATTATTAAAATAAAACATTTTTTTTAAATTATTCCCCTTTAAGTGAGGCGAGGATAAGACTTTGAAACAATATTTTAACCACCACTGGAGATAAAATTTAGCCTTATAGTTAAGTTAAAAACAAATCAGGATTTTATATACTGTGGTTTGGTGACTAGTCAAAATTTTCTATAGAGATGTGGTTGCACTGCTTGAATTTGTACACATGGCTTCAGCATTTCAATAATTCTGGGTGCAGACTTGATATCTTAAATCATGTTGCTTTATGGCCACATACTGAGTCTCTCCAGAATCTCCTCATCTGTCATTTTGGACTTCTTTCTCTGCCGGTCAGTGTGGCGATACATTGTGTTGGATGTGTTCTCCGGCTGGACCTGCGACTCTGGTGGAGTCACCACCTCTTTCACTGGAGTGGGAGGCTTCGGTGGGTCCATGACTGAGCGTGTGTAGATCTGCAAGAGGATAGCAGTCTAAGACATGCAGATGGGATTGCAACTGCAGCAGAATGAATTCTTCAGTCATGCCATAAAACTCACAGATTTGGTGTGCTCAGGCCGAGGTGCAATAACTGGGGGCAGTTCATCGTCATCGTCCTCATCTTCCTCCTCCTCCTCCTCTTCCTCTTCTTCCTCATCCTCTTCCTCTGACACAGGTGGAGCGATTGGGGGCTCTGACGATGATGTTTTGGCACCCTGTAGGGTAGATATGAAAATAAATCTGGATGCATGTGCCATGTAGGAGCATGGAATGGAAAGAGTGGATGCAGATCCTCACATTTTTCTACAAATTAAACACAAACATTATCTTCAGCCTGCAAACGTCAAATTAATAATGTACAGAATTTGAGTTTTGGCCAGTTAGTGCTATAAAAATAGTGAATAAAATTTTTAATCCACTGTCAACATATAGCAGATACAGATTACTGGAGAGTAAAAAAAACATATTAAACATGTAATTCCAAAAATGGTTGCAAAAATGTGCACATACGTTCAATGTAAACAAAATACAGTTAATCTGTTGTGATACTGTACAAAAAAAAGGGGTTAAATTGTCAGGAGCAGTTCTGTTAATTGCAGAGGAAGGCATTATGAGTTAAGTGAGCGCTAAAGAGACAAGTGTTAAAAGAAAGAGTGAGGTGCCATTCAGTGAAGTTCATCTGAGGGATTTTGAGTTGAGGGGTCAGGTCAGGTGTGCCATGAACCACTGGTGAGAATGAATTTTTAAGTGAGAACAAACTGTTCTATATTAAACTGTGCTATAGGAGAAAACATGCTGCAACATTGCAGTAATGTGCAATATGGTGATGAACTGTAGATATCCCCTTGATATGCAAAGATACCTTTCACAAGTGTGATTAATATGCTGCAGACATATTTGTTATGTCTAATACTTGGCCTTTATTTCCCCCATCCAAAACTCTGCTTGCCTTGGATCATCTTCCCCTTATGGAATGGAAACAGTTCGTCCATTTCCAGCCTCGTCATGCATAAATGAAGCAGTGCAGCTTAGCTCTAGTGATTAAAGGGAAAAGGTCTGGCTGAAGAAAGTCCCAGTCCTTCATTCAGACATACGGGGGTGCCTGACCTGCTCCAAGATGGCCAAGACTGCAGTGCAGAAATGAGTGTCTGGCTATCTGTAAGCAAAGCCATGTGTTTTTGTTTTACAGAGCCATGCGGTAATGTCTACAATGGTGATGAAGTTACAGGCACATTATTGGCAATGTGGATCAAATTGGAAGGAATATGAACTCATACATGCAGTTTGACAGTCATCACAACCCTCTGTGGCATGCGCCCCTGTCCTGCCATCTCAGAGACGGTCTATTCCTTGTGGAAGATAATAAATACATCTGTAACATTAGATCAGACCCCCCGTGAAATTTCAATACAGAGAGTGATGATGCCTCGAAAACTAAGTATTTGTATGCATTTTGCATTAGCCAGTTGGCATGATCAAAAACTTGGAGATCAAATAGTTGAATTTAGCGTGAAAGCCAATGCAGAGATACATTATGTGGAAAGTAATATGGAGGAGTTACCTTGTCAAATAATGCGCTGCAGGTTCTAAGGCTGACAGGAGGCCCAGATGACAGCAGTCGGTTCTGAATGTGAAGGTTGAAAATGGGAGGATTTACTCAAAACAAACCCACACAATGTTTAAGAGTAAGTGGACTTCAGGAAGAGGGGGAGGGCAGGGGTACGCTACTGAGGGATGGACATGAGGTCCATACATTGTCCCCTGAAAACACAGCACGAGGACACGGCATGATAGAGATCAATCGTGCTGCCAGAGGATTGTCCCTGACCTGTCCACTCTTTTCAGATTTCATGTGATAAGAAAGTTACATTAATTAGTTCATTTAATTTGTAGAATACTACAAGAAGGACAATAACTTTCACCTCAGACACTGCACATAAGCACACCCACAAACAGAAAGATCTGTTAAAATTTAGTATTAAAATTTAGTACAGCTATATCTTCTCAACTATATTTGTTTGTGTTGTTTTGTTTGACTTGACATCCTTATTGAAATCCATAAAAAAAAAAAAAGCAAATCCCCACATGAAGCAAGTTTGGTATCACTGGTGAGACGGAACTATTACATCTTCACATGGCAAGGTAAGCAAGGCCTTTATGATGTGCTGCATATTTTTTTTAATTTCCTTTTGGTTTATGTATTTTAGTGATACTTTAGATAGTACTTTGGTTATACTGAAGATCATAATCCTGATTATAGTCCGGTTACATTACACTATAAAACATTTTACATTTAAATGACCATGTAATGAGTAAACATTACAGTTTGCATAGTGTTTCTTTAGTTGAAGTTCACACATGTCCTTGCAACTTCTGTGTATTAAGCCCCCTGCAATGAATTGTGAACGTGGGGATTTAACTGATGTAACAAATACATAAATCTGAGTGCTTTAGAACACTATCACAGCCAAGAGGCTTTTAGATCTGAGTGAATTAGCATGAATTGAATTAAATATCAAACAGAGGTTTTACTTTACATAGACATAAGTGATAATCCTGAGATTATTATATTTATATACATGCTCTATATTTTATATAATTATGTCACTGTTTCCCTTACTAACAATTATGACATGTATTGTGTGAGTACCCCAGACCTGTATAAAATGAACATCAAATGTCTTCAATTCCATTACAATTAATAATAAATCTCCAAGGTCATCCATGCACCAACCATGATGTATCCTATAACAGCACACAAGAGATGAAATGTCAAGCTTTGCTGACAATCAAATAAGCTGTTTATGCTGTGACTGTAGCAGCCGAGCTGGGTGACAGATGAGTCCTGTGGAATTCCCAGGACCTCCTAGAGAAAAGTAATATCAAATGAGATATTACTTATCTTGGGTGTCTTATCTAGTGACTGAAAAGGGGAAACTCACATGTTACAATAGGATGGTAAAACTAACACCAAATTATTGGCTGAATGGCTAAAGCAGTAACACAACTGCTCTCAAGACACGGCTATTGTCTTTTAAAATGATGTTTTGGCAAAACAAAATGTAATATCCATAATCAAACAAATACATTGAAGATTTTTTTCAAGTGTTTTATCTTCATTCTACTTGTGATATCAAGTATTCTGCCAACAAATCCTGAAATCTGAATTTCTTACCAATAATTTGAAATAAAATTGTGACTTTTTGCTCTTAATTTGATGCAACACAGTGTTTGCAGAGCTAATATCGACAGTAATAAATGCACAGTGAGCTGAGGTCAAGGTACAAGGCTATGTACAAAATTGCTTGACCTAAAATGTGAACCACTGGCTCAAATGGACCCTCAAAGAATGTAATTAATGAGCAAAGATCTCACAATAATTACCAGTGGATAGTCATCTCTTTTCACCTTACTTATGGGAAAATGGCTTAAAAGAGTTGTATTTCTTAATCCTTCATAACAAGGCAAGATAGCAGCATGATCGACACGGACTGTAGCAGGCAACAAAGCATAGAAGAGGAAGTGTAAGAAAATAAACACACCAATTCACAAATATTTACCTGCATTATAGGGCAGTAGAAGTTGGTGTTCAAAATAATCCAGCAGAGAGAGCCAGGAAGCTAATGGTGGTTACTGTCTCTCAGAAATGAGACAGTTTTCATCTATAGACTAATTTTTGGCAAATTCCCTGCAGCTCTGCTTTTTTTGATAGTACGCCCCAATCTTTGGCATAGTAGCTAATAGCTGAGTCACCTCTGCAGGCCTTGGACCACTGTGACAGTCCAAGTGAGATGCTTTCAAATACCCTCACTGAGTACGCACAACCTTTTACCCTAACGGTCACACCCGTTTGCCCTTAACTGGGCAAAGAGCCCTTTCAAGTAACAGGCCTGCATGAAGGGCTCCCAGTGTAATTTGCCTGGGGGCAGTGAATCCCACTGAACTTGAGATTCCACTTTTTCACCCGGCTAAGCTTGTACAGGCCAAGGCATTCAAAGCATAGATTACTCTGGTCAAAGCCAGGAATGAGGTCAGCACAGCAGGAGCCCTCCTAGATGCAGTTGAGCCTCCGGTGAAGCTTGTCTATGAGTATTTCAAAATCTGGTTAAGTAGATTGGGAACATAAACAATGAGCAGCAGTAGCTCTCACAGCAGTCACAGTTTCTGTGCAAACTGATTGGCGTGTAAACAGAAATCAGGGCATGATTATGCCACATAGTGAGGACAGAGAATCTCTAGAGGGGAACACACACATTTTGCCCATTAGAGGGAAAGGTCTGTGTGAAACAAACATGCCTGAAAGAGACTCAGTCTATCCCAGAAAGTCCCCAGTAAAGCAAGTGCAAGTGAAGTGAGAAAATTTACTGTGGCATAATTGCTATCAGGTTCAAGATTATGAAAAACGTCACATAATGTTGCAACTTACCTGTTCAGTTATTACACAGCCATATAAATCATGAAGAAATATATTTCACTGCATATATTACTTGGAGTCGAGAGATTTTCCCCATGGGTGAAATAAAACAGAGGCTAAGGACCAGAGATTGGGATGATTTGTAATTGTAAAGTTCTTTACGATAATTACCAGTCGAGGGAGGTCAAGATATGCAGTGCAGCAATAAAATTCTTAATAAAAACAGATGTGCCACCTCTAACAAAAAGGTGCATGTTTAATTAACAGCATTGTAATTCACTTAAAATTGAAAATGTTAAATAGTAAACAGTAAATTAACTTATATTGATTTTGTAACATCATCATTTTATAATGTAGTGTTAAGTATGAAATAATCAAAATAATAAGAATTAGAAAACAACCAACATTAACCAAGTAAGTTTAAATATAAAATAACTCACCAGAGTGTTTGCTGCTATGTACCCATGTGCCGACTTGTCTGAAACAGGAGAACAGATTCTTATATAGACAGTATATTAGAAGGTTTTTGAAAAGATGTACAGTATTTGCCTTTTGTGTTAATCATTTTTTGTTTCATTTTATCAGTATTTTTTGTGTTGCTTACCTCCCGAGGTGAAGCTCATGTATTTCTGGTTATTGACGGTCTCTTTGGAGTCGTAGAACTTTAAGACGTCCAACACAGCTTGCGGGTTTTTCTTTTGTTCCAGCTTTGTGATGTTTGAGGTCTGTAGGAGCCGCGCCCACTGCTCTGGTATACCCTGCACAGACAGACAAAGGTCACATGTTAAAAGTTTTGAAGTGAAATGTAAGATTTCAGCAACCCTATTCAACTTTTACCTTGAGGTAAAAGAATGAGTTGTCAACAGTCTTTCAACTATGACTAGAAAGATTTCTGTTGTAACATCCAGGGTTTTTTATGTGAGACATGTTGTTTTCTCTTAAAACAATGATTTTATCATGCAGAACTAAGGTCTGACTTCTAGAAATGCAGTGTGTGGTGAGATCTAAACTTGTAAAACAGGGTATAGAACGGTTTCATGAATTTGCAAATGTTGTCAGTTTTTTTTAGAACCAGAAAATCTGGGAGGAGCCCTAATTTGCATATGAGTTTTAGAGGTACCTTCAAACAGCACAGGCTAGCTGTTTTACACTGTGCCCAATCTTTAAGCTAAGTCAATCAGCTTGTTTTAGTTTTATATTCAACACACAGCTGAGGATAGGATAGAATATTGACTGTCTCATCTAACTCTCCACAAGCAAGCAAAAATAGTGTATTTATCTGTTTTTTCTATTATCAACTTTTATTTTAAGCCAAGACCACATTTTTCAGGCTGTGCATGTTTGAATGCTTTTTGAAGGACACTGAGTCTTTTATAGAGACGAAATGTCTTCAACAATGGGTTTCATTCATAACATCTTTTTAAACTTGTGCATATTTTTGCAATTAAAGCAATACTCTGAGCTGTTTAAAAAATAGTCCACTGTTCTGCGGCAGAAGCAGCGGCGTTAGGGCTACAGGAAAAGATGATACTTGGAGGGACATCAAGAAGCAAATCAACAGTAACATACTGTCTCCTTTCAGAAAACCAAGAAAGAGGTTAAATCAAAGTGGTTTTAAACTGGATTAATGTGGCTCTATGTGTCACACAGGCACACAGCTTGTCAAACAAACAAGGAACTATTTGTTGCTGACCAAATGGATTATTGTGCATTTAAATAGACCAGACTACATATTGCTGTCCTTCAGATTAATAAACCAAAGGACTAAACAGACAGGAGTAGACTGGATTTTTGTGATAGATCTGGTATTGCATTTATCTTGTTACTATGGATCCTATATCATATTATTTTGGATAGTTTCATTTGTGAAAACAATGTTTACAAAAACTGAAAATTATATGCTTTAAAAGCTTTGGTTTGGGGCATATTTCAAGATGCATTCATATCAATAATGTAGGTCTATCTATGGTGTTACCTCCTCATATACAATATCTTCTTAGAAAAGCTGCTGGTTTTGGTTTGATAAAGTATAAAACCAAGAAAGCTTAAAACTAACAAAATGATCAAATCCAGGATATAGAACATTATACATAGAACAGAAAATAAGGAAATCATGTTTTATAGTATTGTTTCTGCCAACATAAGGCTTAAGTAGGAATAAAATATCTACTGCACACTGAATCTTCAGCTAAAATGAGAAACACTAAAGGATTCCAGTGTAGATTTCACCTGATAGGGAAGATAGAGTGATTGTTATTCAAGTCATTCACAATACCAATTTTTATGTGGAGGAAAATATATTATTAGTTGACTCTGTTGCCTCAGGGAATTGTGATTTTGCAAAGGATGCATGGGACTTGAATTTGGATGGGAGGGGAATCTTAGCAGCACATCAGTCCCTGTTTATATGCCTGATTGTTTGGTGACAGAGATACTCACTGTGAATTCTCCTGTTACAGCATCAAAGCCAACATGAATGGTGTGTTCAAAGTCTGAGGGTAGGGATATCTCAGGACGTTCCTTCTCCTTCTTCTTGTTTGCTAAAACAGTCAAACAAAAATAGATTACAGGCTTATTTCTAATGTTTTTTATACATAGAAAACTAGAAAATTACAAGTCAGTCAATGTGGTGTTGACCATAAAGGTGGCATGTGGAGATACTCACTCTTGTCTCCCCCGGGGAAGATGGAGCGCAGGCGGACCTTCTTGTTTTTCTCTTCTGGAGCCATTGGAAGCGGTTTAGAGGCGTGATTCAGTGATGAAGAGTCTCGGGAACTACTGTTCATTCTCAAGGGAGGGGCTGGTGGTTTCTCTTCAATATCAACACTATCAGACATCTTTAGTAGCACTCACAATGTCCTGGGTGAGAGAAAAAGAGAGGTGGAAGAGTTCAATGTAGGTTATGAGCAGTAAGGACTGAAGCAGCTTACAAAACCCCTTGACGCATTAATCATAACAACCTTTAATTTTGATTTGTACTTAGCCCCTTTTATAAAGTGTGATTCCAAAAGCCTGTTTGAATTCATTTTGAACACAACAAACTGCTAAAGGTGGGCTTTAATCAGGCCAGTGAAAATGCCATATAAAGACTTGATAGCTGCATATCAGATTTAACACTTAAGGGAGTTACACTTTCAAAGTATTCTGAGCTTTGGCCTATTTCATTGTAACAGGAGGAATTGTTTTGGCTGCAGATCTGGAAACTTCTAATGAAATATATCTTTACAGTCATACATTACGGACACTTTCCACAGCTGATTAAAAATATTATTTAGATTTAGAAGAATATGAAACCCCTGAAATTGTCAATAATTAAAAGTGTTAAAAAAAGGCTAAATGCTGAATTTGGTACCAAGATGGGGTTTGATGTTCAGTAGGTCTGTTCAGCTGTGAAAGAGGAGTTGACTCTAAAAGAAGCTGGCAAGAGGAAACATTTTCATCACTTATCCCCTCATCTTCCATCTATCCATCCCACTACCATGTTAGACTCCTTCACTGCTTTAACCCTGAGGCCAAGCCCATCATGTCATGTGCAGCACAACCGTCCCAGAAAGCGGGCCATCAAAGCTGCCCCCTTAGTGGAGACCTACATTAGCAAACAAAGACCACTCCTTGGTTCTTACACAGTGTGCACTGCCTCTGACAAATCACACATGTGCATTCACTGTGGCCTTTTACAATTTTATGTAACCATCGCCTGCACAAGACAAGATCTGGTCAGTTACACCCTTATTCTTTGTTAACTTCCCAAAAGAACTGGTTTTCAGAGAAGGAATTAGATTAGCAGAAAGATGTAACATGATAAGAAGCCGTGATTTAATCACATATTCCTTCAGTAACAGCATTATTACACAAGACCTCTGTTCTTTCCCCTCAAATCTTATAAATGATATTTGTCTTCATGTGAAACATATTTTTTCACTGATGTGTCATTTCCTCATGAGCTTAAGACAGGACAACACAGCCCAATAATTAAAAATCTCTAAGACTATGTTCACTATCTAATAGTGAACAAAATAACAATTAGACAATCACAAACCACTACAATTATTAACTGATGATCCTCAACAGAGATTAAAGCAATAAACTTTATGTTTAAGTTTTTGTGCACATTTCACTTGACTAAGTCTGAACAATGTGTCGTTCGTCTCACTTTTTCTTCACTTGGATGACATTACCAATATACATTAATATGCAATAAAGTTGATTCTGATGTTTTATTCATAAAAAACTAGACTAGAAAATATTTGAGAATCCTTAATATGTGAATCCTTAATTGAAGATCAAACGTTGGTCTAAGATAAAAGACTACCAAAATAATCTTGATGTTTGTGATGTTTTCTAATGAGTCGGACAGTGTTTTTTGTTCTTCCCTGTTGATGAACTGCAATCAGTACTGTGGGGTTATTTTGATCT
>JANJYP010294467.1:0-19190 GCA_024605115.1 Rastrelliger brachysoma | reverse complement strand
ATCTGCATAACTACAACAGTCAGCATTAGACTTCTGCAGAATTTGACCCAGAAGCAGCATGTATAGGTCATTAAACTGAGCACTGTTATTCTCATTTATGTACCTTTTCCTAACAGACACAGAGGTTAACTAAACATTTGGAATGATCTCACAGAAATGATCAGATAATAATAATAAGAAGATCCAAATCCTTACCATCAACAGAACAAATGTCAACACCTTTAGAGATAACCACATTAAGAGTTTGCCCCTGAATGTGTGTGGGCTCTTTCACATGTTGCAAGTGGCCAAAAGTGTTAAACTGAGGAGAATGAGATAGTCGGTAGACTGCAAGAACTGGAGCGAGCAGAACGGTGGACAAGGAAATGTCTGCCTTATGGAGTAAAGCAGCATTATGTTGAGTGTCTTTTAGTTTATCATGGCACCTTATTGTTTTTGAGGCATTCATTTGAGTTGAAATACCTTTTTTTTAATCGCTTGAGTCAATCAAGGACAATGATGTTGTTTAGAAAGAACAATGACTATATCACTTTTCCTTCAAAAAACAATCAAATCAATCAATTTGTGTTCACCTCTGTTGGCCTTTAGTCAGTGATGGTTAAAAGAAAACTGTGGAGTGAAACTACAGCTGAACAGATCTTGTTGTCAAACACAGGTGTGACTAATTATATCAAGTCCTGCAGTGTAGTCATTATTAAGTGAGGCTTTCATTAGTTCCACCTGTGCTTTTACTGCTATAACTGGTCAAAATGTCTTCTGTGAAGGTCTATGAATCTGATTTATTCATCGTTCTCTGTGGTGCTCTAATGGTAGCAGTGCTGTCCAGTGTCTGGTTTGTGTCATTTATTAAAGAAACGGAAAAAAAAGATTGGCACATGTCAAAGAATGCTTAAATAAATACTATATGGGTAAAACAAGTGTCATATGCATAAAGTAGGTGATTATGTATAGTATATTCAACCTGTTCAAATGTATGCACAATAGTTATGGGTGGTATAAATGTTGTTGTACACTTCATTTGCTTATCATATTTAAGCCAATATAAAACAATTAATATAAATATTGATAATGTAACAGGATTCAAGTAGAAATTAAATGAGAAAAGCTTATTTACTATTTATCAAACCTTTAATAGGGTTAAAAAGTACCTATTACACTGACACATTTTTTGTGTAAAATGTATACTAACCAGAGGAAGCACACAATGAAATGGAATATGATAGTAAATTGAGTCTTGTGATAATTGCTCATATAGTTAAATGCAGATGATCATGTGAGAGGAGCAAATCTCTGATTGTAGCTATTACGTTTCTGTGCAGCTCCAAAACAGTGACAACTGTTAGTTAACTGTTCGTCAGCAGTTATTTTCCTAAATGCCACTCTCAGTTATTAATTAAAAAACATTGTTCTTGAGCCTTATTAAACCAATGCAAACCAACACAAATGTGAGTCTTACCTCTTCTTCACAGGGAGAGAGAAATAATGGACTAAAATACCCTCCTCCAGTCTACCTATCTCCAGTCTTTAAATCTGTTATCTACTCAGTCAGGTTTTAACAGAAAGACAGTGCTGGCTGATGATTTATCAGCAGTGCTTCCTCACATGTGAAGATGTGGAAAAATGGTCTCTGCAAAAATGTTCCTGGACAGCGAATTACTGTTAACACCAATCCAAGGATATCAACATGAGTAGAAAACACTGGGTCATTATAATGTCTTGTTAATATGAATAATAAGTAATTTGAAAGGCAGTGTCACACAGAGAGGTCAGAGTGCCACTACAGTGAGTTCATTATTTAATGTGTACTCAGATGGTGCAAAAATAGTCAAACAGAAGATAAAGTACCACATTTGTAAAGATTTGTCCTCATGAAAGCTTAAACCAGGATCCATCTGAAATAGTGGTAATCAGTGCATCACCCTAAAATCAGTCATGTTTGTGATAAAGAGAAAGTGCGATTAAATGAAGCCCCTCATACCAAACATATGATTTGTAGCAGCATCAGAAGCAGCAGGAACAGTAATCACTGGAGGTTTCTCTTTTAACATTTTAGTAACCTAGAAATACATCTTCACATTAAAGAAACAGAATAAAACACGAACAAAAATGCTTTACTAATAATTGTGTTCTTAAAAGAGTCTTGATGCTGTCTTGAGTCTTGACTACTATTACTACTATTAACAATAATGACAGTAATAATAATAAGAATAATTGTTATTATTAATAAGAGTTATGTGCTGGATACCTGACCATTGATATCTTTATTACTAAAAATAGTATAAAAAGTAGGGTATTTTGTACTATGTTGTGATATGTATAGTTGTTATAATGACTTTATTTGTTTAATTTAAAACATAATTACTATTAATGTCCAGGCAAAATAGAAAATACTCTGATATGTTATTTTTTTTAATCTTCATTATTCTATTCTCTATTGATGTTTTTTTTTTTGTCAAAATCAAACCATAGTAACATGGTGAAATAATGTAGCTGATCTGAGCTGATCTAAACATGAAAGTGGATTTTTAAATTAAAATAAAGATTGTGTTGGTTTAAAACATAAATAGAATGTTTAAAATAAAAATGGTAGGAAAAGAATATGAAAATTATTATTACTTTTTATAATTTTTCACCTTTGCGAAATATCAAAAAGGCAAGGTTCACAATCTATTTGTTTTGTGTCACCTTATTATAGTAATTCATATACTCTTTATTCATTCATCTTCCTTATTCGGCTTCAGGGACAGACAGTGCTGTTTTAAAGTGGACTCTTGTGGGCCATATATGACCGATCAACCACAACAAATGCATTCTCCATGTAGAATAGCTTACATTGTGACTTGTGCAAAAGAAGTTGGTGTTATTGGCCTTAGCATTATTCTAATACAATGGTTTGATACTATACATTTCTTCACTGCTGGATGGCTGTCTGGTAGTAGTAGAGCATAATTAATTAATACCATCTGTGGGTTTTGTGGTATAATGTCCCAGATTCATATCTTAACCCACATCCTGCAGTTATCTGCAGTAGCCACAATGCAGCAGCAATTTTCCTGAATATCATTATAATTCATGAATTAAAAACATTGTCTTTGTGCAACATCCAACCAATTGTAAACCAACACAAACATCAGTCTGTTACCCATTCAGTCAGGACCAGGTGTCTGTGAGGAAAGTCTTGCACCTTTCCAAAGTCTGAGCTGCACCCTGCAGCACTGGAAAACTCTCATTTTTAGACAGAAGCACAGTCATAATTACTGTCCCTCCAAACATGAGCATCCAGGGAGAGAAGAGTATAGATGGTGTTTTCTCTGGTTCTGGTATTACTCTGGTTTGGAAAGGTTGTGCCACCCGCTCCCACTGAGTGAGGATGGCCTGGCGGGCTCCAGCCCACTGTCCAGACCCAGTGAGACGATACTGATATGGAGTGCAGGGACCACAGACAACCTTCACCCAGAGGACAGGATCTCTTAGTAGTAGTCTTAGGAAATTTGGTCGAACTCCAATCTGCAATAAGAGATCTGTCAAGATTCTTGTGTCTTTTATATATGATATGGAAACACACGTTTAGAACTCAACTCAACTGACCTCGTCAGCCATGAAATCCAGGAGAGGGATGTAATCCACTTGGAGGGCAGCCTGTCGAGGGCAAGAATAGCTGAGAAAACAAAGGGATAAAAGCAGATTAATATACCATCATTCACAATACTTTAATTTAAAGTATGAAAGTTGAAATTCTATTTTTCAGATCTGGCTGCACCATCTAGAGATAAGAGACAAGAGTTTAAAGGATCTCTACCTTTTCATGTTTCTTTTCCTCTCAGACTCAGTGACAGCAACCATTTTCTCCTTGGATGGAAGGCGGCTCAAACCTTAAAGAGGAAACAAAATAACGTCTTGCTTCTTAAACCTGTGTGTATGTGTGTGTGTGTGTGTGCGCACGCGTGTGTGTTAAGCTCACAAATGTTTACCTGCAAACACCTTAACAGCCCACCGTGCCTGCATTTCCACTATGGGTATGATTGGTCCTTTTGTCTGGAAAAGACCCATGACAGCCAAAGTGGGGTGTTGTAGGGAAAGAGGAAACAGTCTCCTGAAATATGAAAACAACTGTCAGTCAGGTGGTCCTTAGAATTATTAGTTTTTATTCAAATAAGTGGTAGTCCAATGGTTAATACAACAATATACAACACTTTGTCCACCACGTGCATACTTGTATAATGTCAGCTCTCCCTTAGGACCATCAGACAGAGCTGGAGGCAGGAATGGAAAGGTTCCATTATAACCAGTACAAAAAACCACAGCATCAATGTTCTCCTCCACAGAACCATCCTCAAACATGACTCCAGAGCCATTGAACTCTTTCAGATTAGGTTTCATGACTAGCGCCCCCTGAAGGATTCTGCCAGGAAGGTCATCATTGATCACAGGCTTCTTTTCCATAAGTCTGTGAAAGAGAGGAAATGATGAATTGAGTTAATCAAATATATCTTTCTGCAAACATTTAACTGAAATATGCTGAAGTATGTATAATTGTACTACACCTGTAATTTATATTGTCAGAAAAGTATGAATATGGCCAAAGACAACAAAAGTAAAAGAAATGAATCCAACTTTGAAAACACATATTTGAGGCAGTGTGACAAAAAAAACCCAACCAAACAAAAAACAAAAAAAAACAAAAACAAAATAATTAGTTCTCATATAAGTCATATAAGTCGTATATGAGTCACCTGTGTCTTGGTTTCAGGCCATATAGTCTGTGGTCATACTTCTGGTTTAATGCTCTCTCTGCTGCCCAGTTGACCAGAGTCTTGGGAAGAAGCTGCATGAGGATGTTATTGAGCCTGGTGATAGCTGTCATATCCAATGGAAGACCATTGCTGGACATCCTGCCAATCACCCAAGCCCCCTGCCGTGTGCTGAGAAATGTCTGTCAGAGAAAGAAGGTGAAGTGTAACATTGTCATGAGTAAAGCATCACTAAGTAGTTGTAATAGTAAAATCAAAACTGAGAAAAAAGCTAAAAATCAGCAGACTGTGTGAAAGCACATTACGTCCCTTGGTTACTGTTGCTAAAACATTGGCAAAAAGGCTCTCTCTACTCATCATACTCATCACCTTCTCTGCAGATCTGCTAATTTCTGCAGCAACATCTCCTCCAGAGTTTCCAATACCAACCACCACCACCCTCTTTCCTCTGCAGGCATCTGCATCTTTATATTCCCAGCTGTGAAAACACTTTCCAGAAAACATCTCATGTCCTAGAGGGGACATGAAACATCATAAAAAGAAAACAAAGAGTTTCTTTCTTGCAAGAATACATTAATACACTCAAGTAAATCAACACCTTAAAATCAAATGAACTCAAATTCGAATGAAAATATATGCTTGACAAACATATTTGAAAAATGTGGCCTGACCTGGAAAGTCTGACAGGGGCAGGACAGGATGGGTGTAGTGGCCTGAACACACTAGAACTCCATCAAAGACATGCCTCTCTTCCTCTCCGTCTCTGTTAGTGGTCACTACATCCCACTGACCAGAAACTGAGAAATCTGGTCTTTGTGTAACACTCCTCACTGTGGTCTGAANACACACACACACACACACACACACACACACACACACACACTTAGTATTTTACATTTCAGTATGCCATAGAAATATATGAAAAGACAGTGGCCCTCCCAGTATGATAAAACAGGAGGAACCTGGAAGTTAATGTATTTGAGCAAGTCAAAATGTTCAGCATAGAGCCTGAAGTACTGTAGGAGCTGAGAGTTGTGCATGTAGTTTGGATAATCAGCAGGCATTGGAAAATCGCTGAAACACATCATCTCTTTGGAGGTGTTGACCACCAAAGAACGGTAGATACTCGATCTCTCTGGCTCAGGAAAATCCTGTGAAAACAAATGACATCAATACACAGAGCTGGTAAAAGCAATAACAAATATGAAGTTTACAAAAAAGATAATATGTACAGTATATTTTCTTTAAAATTTCACCTTAAATTTCCACAGGCCACCAATGTCATCAGTGCTTTCAAAGCAGACAGGTTCCAAGCCCTCATCAACACAGACCTTGATACAGACCAGACCAGAACTGCCTGCTCCAATCACTGCCACACGTCGAACCATTACTGAGCTCTTGTGTAGGGAGAAACAAAAGGTATCACAAATGTGTTGTGTCTGAAAACAAGAGCCGTGCTAGTATTTTATGAAGCTGTTAGGCACAACAGTGTTTTGAGGTAAACACATTAACAAAACATTAACATCAGCACTTACATGCCGATTACACGCAGCACCAGATTCAGGTTTGTCATTTAGCATGCTAACATTTGTAAAGTTTGAACTAAACATGTGGTGCAGCTGAATGTCTTTAGTTTTACATATGCCTGGTCAAAACTATATGTAGCATGACAACGAAGGAGGGCCCGGAGGTTTGAATCCCGGGTAAGAGTCATGCACACTGACCAGTCACCCAAAGGGATATCCCTTTGGCCTAGTAGCAAGGGTGCATGATCACTTGGAAAGGTCAACTGTCACATATAAAGAAGCTACTCAAGAGTTTATCTGTACTGTCTAACCACACTGTCTGTTCATAATCTGGTTGCAGATTTCAACTAAATGAATACCCCACCTCCACTAATGTTTAGAATCTACTGTGGCCACAAAACATGTTAAAACATGAAAGGCCCTCTCTGCAGCTAGTCTTTGATTTTTCCATTCTCATGATCATGCAATATGGCGGGCTCCAGTGAAGAGAACATAATCCCCATAATACATACTTATGAATGTTAATTTTTTTCCAAGTCTCTTCTGCTACATCCTATTAACTCTTACACACTGTATATTTAACCTGAAGCATGCTGCAGCATTTGAGTTAGATTACTTATAGGTAAGTGAACCAAATTAAATGAGCAGTTGAAACAGAGTGCTCAGTCCTCACCTTCTTTTTGCTTCCGTATGCTGATCTTGACGCCTTGTGCAGCTGTGATCAGCTGTAAGTTCACATGCACTGAGCTGTTGCTTATTGACTAATCAGTTACTGCAGGGGAGGGACTTTAACCCTGCTTGGTGGAGCTCAAATGTCTCCACATATCATGCAGCAGAATGTGTTCATTGTTCTGCAAAGCAACAAGTGAAATGGAAAATCAAAGTGGAAGAGTAAGGTTCTGTTTTCTTTTGACAGGTTAACTGGTTGACCTGGATTAATAACCATCCCAAAGAATAATTTTCTTATAGCATTATATTTACTTAAGAAAAATATTCATCCATTATTAATCTGATTGATACAATTACGTATTAATATACATGGATCATCCACAGCTGTATTGGGGGTTTCGGTGTTTATACAATAAGTGTAGTATAAGTGTACTGTTTATACCCCCCCCCCCCCCCAAACATTTAGAACACTGGTGCCGAAATCGTAGGGCTTATGCTCAGATTGGTTAGTACATTATTCAATCTATACAAAAACTGAAGTATAAAAACTACAAATTGTGGTTTTGCCAGGGATTATAAGAGTTACTTTTAGCTATATTTAAAAAGAAAATTCCAGGTTTTTTCAAGTCATGTAAGGAGATTCTTCTTATGATATTTCCTACTCTCTGCTCCTGAAGCTATAAACTCAGAGCCCAAATACATTGTATAAGATTAGGCACACAATCTAAAGCCATCATTCTGGGCAAAAATGCATGTGAAAGTTCAACTGACAATAATATGAAGCTTCAGCAGTCTAAGTTAGCTAAACTGAGTTGGCACCTTCCAGAGTTACAATCACGTTACCACCTCGGGCCCAGTAATGAATATACTGTAAATTGATAAAGAGACCAAGACTCATTGCACTGTACATACTGTTATGTTCAGTATGTACTGACTGGAGACAAGATAAGTTTTTTTTTATTATTTTATTCACACAGGAAAAAACACTTTCATATTCACTTGACTTAAAATTAAATATGATCTAGTTAGCTTAGTTATGCTTGACCTCGAACAATTCATTCAGTTTCAACAGAAAGAAATTGCAAAGCAATAAGAAGACAGGTTAAGAAGGCATTAACATTTAGCTCCAATCTTAGAAGTAATGGACTTTCATATAGTTTTTATAGACGATATAATTTTATATCGTCTATAAAAAATGAGTTAGGCTATGAGACTAACAATATGTAAACTAGGATGTTACATTTCCTTCATGACATATTTACCTCCACCAAAGAGGTTATGGCTGTTAAAAAAAGTGTATTTTTAAAAAAAAAGTGTCGACGGATGAAATTTTCTTGAAACGTCCACAATGGGACCAGGAGCAAGTGGTTAGATTTTGGGGGTGATCCGGATCAAAGTCTTGAGGGCAGGGGCTGAGCTGCCTTGGCAGAGGTCTGTGCTCAGAGTGCTTTTCTAGATGTTCATATAAAATAGATATAATAGCTAGACAGATACAGTGATAACTCTAGCATTGATCAGCACCTCAGACAAAGACATCTATTAGAAATCACTCCCAAACAGCAGCATACTGAACTAGAAGATCTAGAAACAGTGGATTTGGTATTTAGTTTGTGTGTATGAGAGCTCTCTTTATACAATTTAACTGATGCAGCATACTCAGGCTGTTTGTAGACGAAGGTTGGACAGGAGGCTGGGAATGGTAGTTGGGTTACGAACATGGATGTAGTAGATGGCAGCTCCTCCAGCCATGACAGTCAGGCTCAGTTTGAACAGGCGGCCAGTGATGGAGGCTCCTGATTCCTCCACCTAGGAGAGACAGGTGGGATAAGATAACACTTAGATTGGCCAGATATTCATACAGTGCTACATGTTCATGTGCAATGTATTAAGCATTTCATATAAAGATAATGTCCAACACTAATTTCAGACCTGTCTGGTTTTTAAGGGCTGGTACATGCGATCAAACTGGGTAAAGATTGCTCTGCGGGCACCCTCCCATTTCCCTGGTCCCATCAAGCGGTACTGGTATGATGTAACAGGTCCCCACAGCACCCTCTTATAAAGTGGGTAGTCTGTGAAGAACAGCCAGGGGAGACTTGGCCGTGCTCCGATCTCTCCAGCTATTTCGTCCATGTAGGAAACAAAGTCTACCTGCAGTGGTGTCAACTTTGACACGATGTAGCTGTGGGGAGGATATCAAAAATTAATGTGGGATTACACTTAGTCAGCAGAGTGCTGAGTGTTGTTTCCTCTCTATGGGTGAAACAGTTTAATTCAGAAAGCTTAGATTGGTGCCAGAAACTTGATTGACAGAGGATAAGTGAGTGTGAACATTAATTTGATAACAGAAAAAGGAACGATGTTGATTGCAACAAATGAGAAGTTAAAGAAATATTGAAAGCTTTACCTTTTTTCAATGTCCTTGGTGTCATTCTCAACGGCCTTTATCATGACCTGATTTGAGGGTAGTTTTTTAAGTCCTGAAGAGCAAAAAGCAGAAATCTCAGGTAAGTACACTGACACGTCCACTGAAAGTCTTGTGACCAGTGCCAGGTGATAAATTGAGTATGTCTTCTTCAGATATGAGCCAAAATGGCATTACAGTGTGATAAATGTTTCACCTTTTTGTGTGCAAGTATGGCTAAAGAACTTCAGTGACACGCTGACTTGAAATACACATGTGGCCTCACCTTTAAAGACACGTGTGACCCAACGGGCCTGCATTTCAGCCTGAGGCATAATGGCTCCAAGGGTGTGGATGAAACCCACCACAGCCAGAGTGGGATGCTCCATGTTAGGAGGGAAAATATGCTTGTACAGACCCATACGGTGTCCAGACTTGTACATAACATTTTTTGGCAAGAAAGGGAAGTCATAGTTATAACCTGTTGCAAACACAATCGTATCCACCTGTAGCAAAGAAGAGATAAGTTGGAGGTTTTAGATTGAAGTTGAAGGACAGTAGACTCTTGAGGGTATTCACACAGTTCTTTGACCTTTTCTACAAAGCTGCCATCATCAAACACCACAGTGGAGCCATGGATCTCCTTGACATTTGGTTTGACAACGACAGACCCACTTAGAATCTTTAAAGGCAGGTCGTCATTGATCACTGGGATCTGACTGAAGAGCCTGTAGAAGTAAGGGAAAAAGCTAATGACAATAGTGAATTTGATGTATTTTGATAATCATGACAGAAGCACAGTGAAATTGTACATCAACAGGTTAGCTACACCCTGAGTCATTATGCACACTGTATTGATTTGTACAAACTACAGGGTTTGTAATGTTTTTATTAAAAGCACGAAGAAACACAAAAGCTTTACCTGTGTTTGGGTTTTAGGGCATACATGGTGTGGTCATACAAGGCATTGAGTTTTTTCTCTCCAAACCAGTTGAAGAAGTTGATTGGAAACAGCTGGAACAAGATGTGGACAAAACGTGTGTTGTACTTCATGTCCACAGGCAGGCCATTGTCAGACACCTGACGGATGACCCAGGCACCACGACGAGTGCTTAGATACATCTGGGAGGAATGCAGACAAGGAGAGAGGGGGGCATAAAAACAATGTGAATGGATCCGCATCTAGATGTCTTGTGATGTCTTAAATGCCCAACTGAAATCACATTTTAAAATGTTTTAATAGTAGTTTCTATCATTAGAATGAATGAAAAGGGAGAATGGAAAAACATCTGAAAGGCTCTTTTTTGTCTCAGAGGCCTGCCATAGAGACAAAGTAACAAACTGCTGTAGCTATTAGTCGGCTACAAGTGTTTTGCTAACAGTGGGTTTGAAGAGCAATGTCCAAAACAAGAACACAGGACTAATTATTACAGAGACGATATATATATAATAGAAATAGTAGTATTAGTAGTAATAGTAGTTGAAAAAAGGTTTCATTTTAGTTCGTTAAAGATAAGTGTAATCACAAAAAAATTACAACCTCCTCTGCAACTCTGCTTCCTTCCACAGCAATGTCACCTCCTGAGTTACCGATGCCAACAACCACCACTCTCTTCCCGTGCATGTCTTCAGGCCCCTTGTAGTCCCAGCTGTGAAAGTATTTTCCCTCAAATGTCTCAATTCCTGAAACATAACAGAATATTTTATATTATAATATTATAGGCATATTGTGTTTTTCTACTGGTATGTATATTGGGACAGATGTTACAATATGTAGCTGTTATTTTTTGCACAAGATATGTTTAATGTGTCTTTACCTGGGAAGTCTGTGAGTGGCAAGTTAGGGTAGCTGTAGTGACCAGAGCAACAGATCACTGCATCAAAGACATGCCTCTCCTCTTGTCCATCTCTGTTTTCAGTTATCACTACCCACTGACCAGTACGAGAGAAATCCGGTCTCTGTCTGACACTCTTCACTGAGGTCTTAAATATTAACATGAAGGAGAATAGTTTGTACATATCTTTTAAACAGCAGCATATATGTATGACCAACACACTCTTCTTTGTTTTTTGTAAATCTTGTTACCTGGAAACGAATGTGTTGCAGCAGTTTGAAATGTTCTGCATACATCCTGAAGTAAGTCAGGATTTTGGAGTGGTGCATGTAGTTGGGGTAATCAGCAGGGATGGGGAAGTCACTATAGCACATCATCTCCTTGGAGATGTTGATGGTGAGGGAACGGTAGATACTGGCCCTGTTAGGCTCTGACACTTCCTGCATTGAAATGATTTCAAAGGAAAGACAGACAGCACCTTAGTCCATTTCATCTGATACTAAGTGCAAATTTAAAAAAAAAAATGCTTGTCTGGAGTCTTGCCTTGAACTTCCACAATCTGCCCATGTCATCACTGCTTTCAAAGCAGGTTGGCTCTAGACCCTCATCCAGACAAGCCTTAATGCTGGTCAGACCGGAGGGGCCTGCACCGATCACTGCAACTCTGCGCACCATGATGGACCTACACTAGGAAAAAAAAACACAAGTCAGCCTACAGTATATTCTTGTACAGAAACATATTATACTACTATGGGGTGTTTTGTAATACAGAAAAGGAGAAAAAGGTGCCACACAATCCAAAAGATATTTATTTATTTTTATCAATATTTATTAATGTGGTGACGACATTTCAGCCATAGTACCTTCTTCAGATCACATATGAAGACAAAGAGACACCAGGTGTTAAATAAAAAGGCTTGATTGCCCAACAAGAAACAGCTGGGGGAGTCCACCCACTATAAAGAAGAGTTCACCAGCTCATGGTACTAATACAAAGAAATTGATGAATGAATATAACAAATTTACAAGAACATACCAAAACATTTTTTCTAATAAATATATCAGTAGAGAGCAAACATATAAGAATAAAATACACATTCTTGTAAATTTGTTAAATTCATTTGTTATCAACCTTTTTCTCCTTTTCATTATTATTCTCATCAGGAGCCAGCACCTCCAATCTTTTTTGGTGTACTATACATTTTTCCTCTTACATAAAGCATTTAACAATACAGTCAAAATAGTTGATCTTTTTTTTTTAATCAAAAGCAAGAATATAGCTCCAAATGATTTTAAATCAGAACAGATATGACATTGTGGCATCTTTACACTGCCTCACACTACACTACTTACATTGGATCATAGAATTGCTTTGAAGATATTTCTCATTGCATATGGTATAAAACAAAACATGATCTAGCACTCAATTATTCTTACACGTAGAATGAAGAGCACAGGTAATCTTACATTTCTTTGGGAATTACTGACTACTGCTGAATATTTGTGGCACTATTGAAATTAACCATCTCTCTGTAGCAGAATGAACCAGAACTACTAGTGTATAAGCTTTCCTTCTTACCTTGATTCTTGTATGCTGGCTTTGTATGCCTGTCAAGTGAGGCAAGCATCATCAAAGATCTGACTTTTATACTAAGACAGGTTTTTTTTTTTTTTTTTTGGGGGGGGGGTGCCCAAAAGTGAAACTGTGTTGACCCACAAACAACGAGTTTAAGTTTGACGTGTGAAATCAAGTGGGTGGAATACTGAAGAGTGCTGATGAGTAACTGAGTAACAATGATTGTGCATGTCTGTCTGTCTGTCTGTCTGTCTGTCTGTCTGTCTGTCTGTCTGTCTGTCTGTCAGTCAGTCAATCAATCATACAAGACATGGGACAGTTTCTGCTTTGTTCCCCCATTTAATTAAAAATAATAATTACAATCAAATCATTCATGAATAAATGCTATAACTTTTGAATCTACTGAACATAACACAGCGTAATTACATGACCATA
Source organism: Rastrelliger brachysoma (assembly GCA_024605115.1). NCBI lineage: Eukaryota > Metazoa > Chordata > Actinopteri > Scombriformes > Scombridae > Rastrelliger > Rastrelliger brachysoma. The sequence goes on along the minus strand of JANJYP010294467.1, from coordinate 5,994 downwards.
CAGGCATATGTATATACATTAAGATAGATAACAATAAAGTCTATACAGTAAAACACACAATATCATTTATAGTGTATAAGCAGGCAAAACTGAGTGTAGAGAACAATATTGGAGCTGGCTTTATGTTGGACAACCGAAACATTTCATCATTTTAGAGCCTGATGTGACATTTTTTTGTGAACAAGCTCAAAAAACAAACAAAATGCAGCACTCTTGATACTGGTGTTCTTTCAACTTGAGAGTAAACAGGTGACAGGTGGAATGTGCAATATCTACTCATAACACACATAAATATATTGTGCCTGTAATCATTGTGATCAACGTGTATTTTTCTTAAGATTAGGCTTCTTCTCATTATCAAAATGAAAAAGACAAAAAAATGACCATAAAAATAATTTGGTCACAAAGTTCACTATCCAGCATATTTAGATTTATCACAGAAGCGGCATGGAAAGAAAAAACTGGAAGCTACCAGCTCTCAGGAGTAGACAGCTGCATCTTCTGTCTCAAGGGGAGACAGTGTGTTTCATGGTCAAGATTTGGTGCTGGCCTTACAATGACATCAAGGCCTTAGTTTAACCTTGTGTATATCAATATATGATACCTAAGATTGGAAAATTCCCTAATGATCTTCTCACTCGCACAGGGAAGCTCATTGGTCAGTTATTGCAAAATGAGGGTACAGCATGTTAGAGGTCAATGAAACAGTCTACAATGGGGGCACCAGCATGTCGGGGAACAGTCCGTTAAATAATGTTGGCTCAAACCCGATACCTGTCTCTGGTTTGAACAAGCCACATCAAGTGCCTCATAGTAAAAAAAACAAAAAAAAACAAACAGTACAGTATTAGTAAAAACTACACAGACGAGAGAACTAAACATTCTTTCTGTCAAAAAGATTGTAATAAGTTGAAATACATTCACACAGAAACCATATATTTTAGATCACAGTCCTGATTAATACACAAAGCCGACCAATAAACAGAAATTAGGGTGCAAGTGCAAATGAAGTTCTGGTTTCTGGCAGTTCTAATAGAAGTGTGTGAACATGGCTCAAAATCAGCACCAGCTACCAGCCACATGTTGGTAAAATACACAAGTGGCCGGTAGATTTGCTTCACTCACTAGCCCAAAAAACAAGGGTTATATATTGTGTGGCTGGTAAAATTTGAACATTTATGGGCCATTTGACTGATGGAAAAAAAAAAGAGTTAATTTTGAACCCTGTATGTGGTAAGCAAGAAATGAGCAATTTAGAAGGTACAAATTATCCACTCTGTCCTGACAAAGAGGTCAAGTCACACACACATACAGTATAGAGATGTGCCTGGAGTCTCTTAATGAGGAGCACATAGTAAATGAATGGATTAGCTGCAATAACACATGCACAACACTTCCTTTACTTTTCTTTAACTCTTTTTTGCACTGGTCCAACATCTTGTTTTGGATTATGTTACATATTCTGATAACTGACTGACCACAAAACTCAAGATTTAAGAGACAACAGCTTCCATAAAGCTAGTCATTTTGATTAATTTTCTCTAGTTATTAAAAGCAATATCAGATCACTATTTTACTAGGTGGGACAGCCAAGTGCACATAACAATTAACCGCAATGTTTCACACGCCATGTCGCCCAATCGCTTATGGATGGTTTGACAACCTTTGTGACTTTGCTAACGTCAGAGACACATTGGTTTTACAACTTCTTGACCACTGGCGTCACAAGTAAGGTTTAACATTAATGTTGGATCTCAGATGGGCATTCAGTCAGTGGGTTTATCATTGTTAAGGGTTAATCATCAAACATGCTACTTCTGGGAAATGGTGCATGCACCTAAACATACCCAGGCCTACACCCCTAAGACATGTCTGCGTACACTGGATCAGATTTAGTTAGTAGGTCAACGAGCCTGATAGTTGACCCTGACTAAAACAAAAAGTGGAAAAAGATAACCTAATAGGGATAAAATAAAGTTGATTATCTTCCAGTTCTGATCAGTTACACAAACCCTGGCAGTATACCAGGCTATTACATAACAAATTAAACACTGAAAATGTTCTCACCAACACAAATAAAAACTGCATGCTAGCAAGGCTCTGAAAGGGAATGACATGCATGTTTTCATGTTCTGGTATTATTTCAAAATATTTACTCATGAACAGTCTATACTGGTCTATGCTAGAATTATTGCAGAGCTTGGAAACATGGCTGGACCGAAATAAGGGAAGAAAAGTGCAATGTCAGTGTCTTTAGGAATGGTTTCACAGTGCAATTTTTTTTTTAGCAAGTTGCCACTTTTATGAACAGTACTCCAGGTGATGGAAACCCATCTGCTTCTGCTTAAGCACTAATATGTTTTTAATCACCCACCACACATCTGCATCACACAGGGTGGATCAGTTGGATACAGTTTGTGATTGCTAATAGTTGTTAATCTTGTTGTTATTCAATTATAATTTCTCATGTGCGACTTTACCATACACCCAGCTGGATTGTGGTTATTTTTCTTCAGTTTGACGTGTTATCTTTAGTAAATGGATAGCTCATTACTTAACAGTGAAGATGTAAAGATACAGTATGCACCACCTTACTGTCCTGACTCAAATCCATTCAATATGAAGCTTACTGTACCTTGCTCACATTGCAAATGTATTGTACAGTATGTCAGTACATTACTGAGAATTCAGGATCACTACATCATTTGAAACTATCAATAACTAGAGAAGAGGACTCCCACACAGTAGCTATAGCAATTAACTGCTAAAAAGTGTGACAGTTCTTTTTTTAGACCCTCATCACATAATCTTGTTTTCCCTATATAAAAAAGGTACGATTAAACAAGCAAGCTGAGGTGGTTTGGTTACCTGGTCAGGATGCCTCTTTGCCACTTCCCTCTAGATGTTTTTGGGGCACATCCAACTGGTAGTACACCCAAAACACATTTGAAGGATTACATATCTCTCCTGGCATAGAAATACCTTGGGATTCCCCAGAAAGAACTAGAGGGAAGAAAGATGGCTGGGTTTCTTTACTCAGCCTAAAGCAGTCTGACCTGGGCTTGGATAAGTGGTGGAAACTGGATGTGATGACAAATAAATGAAAATGACAAAGAAATAAATTGGTGAGGTTAATGTTTATGAAAGTCAGGTTATATCCTGTTCAAACAATGTAATGTCTAAACATTGGAGGAGGAGGTAAATAAAAACTGTGACTGCTCTTTGAAAGGTAGGGAGAGCTTTGAGGGCTGGAGGGGATTCACAGGATAAACTGCTGAGCAGCCAAATCACATGGTGAATGTCAAGCTCAGTTCCTACATCTCGTGCTAAAGAAAGATAGCAACTGAAGACATGTGAGGAAGCTGCCCCCAATGCTCAGTGTACAAAACAACTGTTTATACACTTCATATTGTCCATAATTCAGGCCAGTAAGAGTGCAAATGAGGTGGTAGAGTAGTGAGTGAGGTGGTTTCAGCAGGTAAAATGATCAAATGTGTTCCTTTCCTGTCTTCTGATAAAATTCCTATATTATTAATTGTGAGGAAGACTAGTCAGTGATTCATTAGAATGAAGGTTGGATGCTACTGTACTGTAATATAACAGCAGAAGAAAACTGTGATAGAGGTGCTCTTCTCTAGTCAAAGCCCGCTTTCTCTGATCTGTCTTGAAGACAAAAAAGAAATGTGGAGGGGCTCATACCATCCAGATCTAAACAGACAGTCTCTCCTTCAGTGTTTAACATTAAGCTAACTGTCCCACTAGCCCTTGCAGGGTTTGAGGCGAAAGCCATAACATCTCCACCAGGTTGTATTGGCAATAGCCCATCCAGAACCCAAACATCACATCAGTCACATTGTGTCTCCCCAGCATCACTCGGCTCAGCCCCACTAAGACGGCCCACAGCAGGACGAGGACCCTAAGGGGGGCTGCGAGCACCAGGTGTGCTAGCAAGAACCGCCAGCACATAGCAGCACGGGTGGCATGGCCGGAAGGGAAGGAGTAGCTGTCCACGGAGAAGGTGGCGAACATGTCCATGCGGTTATGCGCTGGCCTGCGTCGACGTACCACAGCCTTAACAGTAGCTACTAGGATGATGTCCAACAGGAGGCCTGCAGGCAAGAAGGAGGAAATGAAGAGGGAGATGTTTTATACTGGGGAAACAGCAGTGTAATCACATTTGGCAAAGAGGTACGAGACACTGGAATTAAATGTTTAGAGGCATACAAAGAAGATTTTTGCATCTCAACTATAAAAAATGATTTCATGAGGGAATTTATGTTAAGTAAAAGCATTTATTGCTCTTATTTTGTTAAAAAAAATTAAGCCCCAATAGTGGTGAAAATGGCTTCTATATACTGACTAATGCAAATGCAGTGTGATATTTTCTGTAGTGTTTATTTGTATCAATAACCTTCCTACACACTCACAGAACATAACTGTGGACAGCTTACTCATTTTAAAGCCTTTTAAGTTAAATTCTTTGCTTTGTCACCCTCTGTTGGTCATAACAAGACTGGACTGGACAGTCTGTGGCAGAAATCAATGCATGCCCTTACTCATGTAACATAAATGATGCCCGCAATAAATGTTAACTGGTCTCTTGCGCATTATGTTAGGTGAAGTGCCAATTTCACAATGTTAGTTCAGTCAAATCCTGAGATAACATTTATAGACCTTTATCACAAACTATCAAACACAGGTGTAATTAAACTATAATGCCCTCACACAGCTTTTTTCCCCACACAGTAGATACTTTGATATGTTAAAGCAGGAAAAGCAAATACACTCCTGCTCATAATGAAGACTCTGTTCCACTCAAGTGTCCTAAAATCTCATGACAGTAACAGCACTGTCAGCATGCACAATACCAGGGCCTGAACTTAACTTACTTAGGAGGAGGCCAACTGTGCAGCACATAGGTAGCCTTCTAATCTTCCTCAATTAAACTTAAGAAACCTTTATGATACTGAAATGTTTCTAATCTTGTGTGTTTACTCAGTAACATTAGTGGTTTAGTGCTGTCATGCATCATCATACATTTAACCATTATCATACAGTCCTGCTCTTTCACCTGAGAAGCCTCTGTGATAAGACATCTATTTTTAATCTAGAGGAGGCTTGCTGCCCAGTCATGGTGACTCCTATTCAGGTGCAGGGGTGACTGGTAAATATTAAATGACTACCAGGAAGCATTTCTTCTTAAAATACCCTTGTCTTTTCTCAGTTGAGCTGCATTCATCTTATTTAGAGTCCAAATGTCAGGAGTGGGAGTTTCAGACACTGACCACAAACAAACACATCTCGGATACAAAGTTAACTTCCACAATACTGAACACTGCAAAACACAAAAGGTGAATATAAAAAAAACTGAAATGTGCCCATTTCAGTCTCCTGGATGCCCAGGTTCAGGTCCTACAATTTCTTGTTTACCAACAGTCCAAAACCTAAAGATAATGAATGAGAATGGCATGAAAAAGAGATCAGCAAACGGCAAACACCCACAAATGACGTGTTGAAAACTATGTTGAACATTTCTGTCATCAGTTCATTTTCTATAGCTGATTAATCAACTAATTGACACAATTTAACACTGCTATACAGCTTGACTCAGTGTATCTGACAACCCACAGAATGATACAGTAAGTGTTCACATCTTCTCTGACCAGACTTGCTGCCTCATAACCTGCCTGCCAGGGAAAAAAAAACTAAACAAAGAACACTGTTGCCAAGAAACTTCTGCATACATGAGAAAAGATGTGTCACATGTCCGAATTGTCTAAGCTTACTTGTGGGTGGTTAAGGTTAACTTATGTCTTAAGAAAAATAATATAAATCTATGTAATGCCCCAAAAAAGTGACCCTGTTATGTGTAACCAGTCAGGAAGTGAGTGACAACACATGCAGGAGCACAAGCAGCAGTACTGTTTTACCCATGAAGAGGTTGAGCATGACTTCTTGTCCTGCAGCACTGTCACTCTTGTACAGACAGTAGGC
>JANJYP010294236.1:0-11226 GCA_024605115.1 Rastrelliger brachysoma | reverse complement strand
TCCAGTCTCTGGGGAGGTATTTTTGTGTGAGGCAGGCAGCACATAATACAATATAGAAAATAATAAATTAAAATCAGGAGCCACATTTTTTACTTCTCAGGTACATGCAGATCACAATCAGGCTATACAGTACCCAGCAAAATGTTCTTGTACAAAAATCCAAAGGGATGCAGATTTGCATTACTAATTGTTTATCATTTTAATTAGGGACAATAACAAATAAGCAGATGTCCAAACAGCAACTGTAGCTTTGAGCAATTAATCACTTCTTGACTACTAAATCACACTCTTTTAATTCCATTTTGCATCTACTTTCATCAAGGCTTGAAATAGGACAGATGCACCATAAACCATAGTTTTCTCAACTCTAGGCAAAGCTGTGACTCCAGCCAAATGAATGTACTTCAATGTGCACCTGAGATTCAAATTACACATTCATGCCACCAACCCACACTATTCCATCTCCTTACAAAATCTTCATAGACATTCAGGGAACAGAATTTCACTAACACCGAATATAGCTATGGAGTTTGGCAAGAGACTCAACTTTCAAATGAATCCACCTACTAAGGCACCATGCTATGTCTCTATCAAATTTTACTGTTCACTCGCAGCTAGCAAGCACCGCAGTGCAGATGCAAAGATTTTTCAGGAAAAAGAAGAAATGAAGGGGAGGGAGTCAGAGACAGCGTGAAAAGAAAAGAGACATTAATAAACAAATTGTGAATCCTCCACGTCTCTATCATCCTCCCCTTTCTTTCTGTTTCTCACCCAAATCTAACAGCTGGTGGCACAAAAAGGGAGAGAGTTTGTTTTGATGTTTGTGCAGAGTTGAGGCAATTTATTGGACAGGGATTTAGCAAATCAGAATTCATTGCAAAAACTTTCTGATCCTGGAGGTTCAAGGGCTCTGGATAAACAAGACTGATTGTTTCAGAGGCATGCATATATTACCCCTATTTGAGCCTGAGCTATTACACACAGACAGCTATGGGAATATAAGCCAGACTCATATTGAAGGGATTTTTGCCGGAACGCATTGGTAGATCAGTGGATTTCTTTATGCAAGTGAAGCAAGCATTGAGAGACATTTCTTACAAAATGCTCAAGCCCTGCTACATGACAAGCATGATGTTAAATGTCTTGAGTCCTGCTCAAACAATATGCATGACAGAATAGTTTGGCAAGGGCCAAAACAAAAAGAACAGCTGTCATGCTTCCTTTTCATCATAATCGTTACTGACAATCACTGACAGCAAGATAGTGAAAATATTTAGAATAGCCTCGAAATATCATAGGCATCATCATATCCATCCTCTAACATGACCCCTGAGTTCAGCAGGAAGAAATATCTCTAATAATACTGTGCAGCAGGTGTTGACAGGCTGAATCAACAACATTTTGCAAAGCAAAGAAACTGAATATTTATGCAGCTCACATAAAGAGCACCTAGTTAGTTCACAAACTTTCTATTGAGATTTAACTTTCATTTGAGATCTTAATTTTCCAGAGAACATAATCATGGTGAGCAATTTAATTCACAAGCTTTGTCACCACTAAAACTACCCTTTAGACAAGTGGAAACTCCTTTAAGGGGCAATAAGCATGATTTTTACTGCCCATTTGCATCAACTGTTGATAAAATATGTTCAAGGTTAAACCATTAATGGGGTTGTTGATCGCTACCAATGACACAATGATTACCAGGTGATTTTTGGCCTCCCAAAAGTAGGAATAAAAAGTATTTTAGAGGGATTTCAGCCCACACACAGACACACTCATAGTAACTAACTGCTCATTTCATCTAGAAGGGTTTTGAAGCCTCAGTCTTAAGCTTTGTTTATAATATACTGTTGTTCTGCAATTCCACTTTTGCGCTAGCTTTTTCTATTGTGTAAAAGTATGTTTATTGTTAAAGTCAATTATGGGGAAACTCTAGCAGATGTGCTATGTCAGACACCTGTGTAGGAGGAGATTAACTGTATTGATATGGTGAATCCTGCTGGTTGCAAAAGAGGTCAATACAGAAGGTTGCAGACTGCATAGTGCACATTTAAGCTGTGTTGTATCTAAGAGTTTATTGTAAACATTTCAAAATAGAAGATAAACACATCCATTTGAACAGAAGATAAAGATCTAGTCTTGCAATATAAATAGGGATCCTGCACTTTAAAGGCGAAAAAAGTTCAACATTCATTTACTTTGCACTACTGCACTCAGCAGTTAGGGGAGCTGTGCATCTCTATTAACAAATACTCTAACAATTACAAACCGGTTCCCATAAACTCTGTGTCTGAGGTGCATTTTCACTGCTCCTCATGTAAACTAAAAAGACAACCTGGAGCCCCACATGAGGTAACCATAGAAACAGCTGCAGCCACAGATGCCACAGGCATGGAGCTCTAACGATAGCTTGCAAGCTAATTCTATTTGTTATTTATTTATTTTGTTTTCACTATGGCAGAGATAAGTATGAAAAAAAATGCACCATTCACTGTAAGTTATTGAAATATATTACCAAAAAGCTTAGGCAACTCTGGTGACTGGTTAGACTCTTTTAGGTGGTACGAATTATGTAAAGGCTTCATTATGTGAAGACCAAAGACCTTAGGTCTAATGTTACATAGTCACAGTTGCTACAAATGGGTTATACAGCAGGTTACACTTTTCAATACCTATTAGCAGTGTTTCTCAGTAATAAAGAAGCGCTGACAATTAACAGGTTGATGGTTATTTTTCAAAGCAATATGAAAAAAACAAAACAAAATATATAATATTTTCTAGACTATAACTGATAATTCCGATAACACACAGGGTGTTATCACCATATCAACATGTAGAATTAAAGAGCAGCAGAAACTCAACATGGGTGGCAAAGACATTTACTGTAGCTATACTGCATAAATTATTGATGAATGCAATAAGCACAAACTCATTATAGCTTATACCTTTGTTTGTAGTGTTGGTAATGGTGGATTTAGCAGCTGCAGGGTTGTTTTTCATCACAGTGTTAAGGTTCTGCCTCTGCATATTTACACCACAGATAATGTACATTACTGATGTAACAATTGGTCTAACTGAGAAATCTGTCTGCAGAAAATGAATAATTGACTTCAACAATGAATATGTTATTAAGAAAAATGCCAGAAAATTTGATTCCAGCTTCTCAAATGTTATAATTATCTGCTTTTCTCTATTTTACATCATTGCAAACTGAATAACTGAGTTTTGGACTACTGATTTGGATAAAAACAGCAATGTGAAGACACACCGCACCTCTAGGAAACTGTGATGAGCTATTTTCTATTTTGAACTATTTTCTGATATTTTAACTTCATCACTTTATTAAAAAAAGATTAATTGATATGGAATTGTTAGGTGCCATCTTACTATAGGCATAGTTCCATAAAGGTTCAATAGTGCAGTGGGACTATATAGCCTCCACTTGTCCCTTCCTCATCTCGACTGTCAGTTCCATATTGAATCTATACGTGCATTCTGCAACATAAGCAACTCCTCTCCTCCTCCCATGTTTCAGTAAAGTACATCTATTTTCTGTTACAGCTGCTGATTAATTGGCTTGGGAGCAGAATGTCATTATTAATAGCACGAGACAGATCTCAGCCCATGGGATGAGGGGTACAGTGGGAGTTCCATTACACCCTGCCAAACTCCATCTACTATCTCAGTACACAGATAAAAACAAACCTCTGTAGATGCATATGTCACCATAACGCCAAGCATGCCAGATTGGCTCAGTTTTCTCCATGAATGACTACTGAAACATATATCACTGCGAAGGTGTCCGGAGTGTCAGACTCTGGGAAATTCCACTTCATAGACATCTGAGAGAGCTTACATCCTTGATCCACTGTAAGAAGTCTATTATGCTTTTGTTACATCGTATGTGCTTTATGTAAAACTGGGTGAAAAGCTATTCTCTTGATGTGGCCCACTGCATACCGTTCACTCTACAAATAATTGTGGCCCCTTAAAAACCACTCTGATCAGGAACAAATCAACAATTTACTACTTCTGAGAGAAACATCATATTATTGGTCCAGATTCCTATTAAATGCAAGACAGAGAGGGTCATTTTTATAAAAATCAAATGGATGACAGCTTAACTTGCACCTGACAGAACATGACTTTTCAATATGACTGCTCTGAGCACTTTTGCAATTCCAGGGGGTGTGTGGAGGAATTCATCAGCTGAGGAAGGTCATTGGAGAGGCATTCACCCCACAAGCCCTTCTTGGAATAGAACACATTAAAGAGGGATGAGCCTCCACTCAGGGAAGAGATTTTCTGTTTTCACACTGTAGGCTGAAATATCACTATATGTCAGCACAATAGTGAGCAGTCACTGTTTTACCCAGAAGTGACAGGAAAAAAATCTTCCTAACAAGTGAAACATAGCCTTCTAGACACTCTGTTACATCGTCAGCTCTTTAATGTTATCCTTATAATGACAACTGTTAAGCTGTTGTGCCACACCAATCATTAGGAAGGATACCCTTTATGTTGTTATCATAGAAACAATGAATGGAATGTATGCCTCTTAAGTATGTTTGTTATTGAGTGACAAATTCTTAACAGAGAATAACAGCATAAGAAAAGAAAAAGACACACACTCCATATTTTATGTTATTGGAAATCAAGAATCCTCAACATCAGTTTAGAGCTTCATTATTAGATTTATTTTTGGCCACTTGGGTGCAGAGAAACATCTGACTTATCAACTTATAATGTTATGCTTGTTAGCAAACAATTCACTATTTACATATCAAGCAGACAAAGAGGAACATTTATTTGCATTTGAAAGGCGGTTATTTGGTGTTGTTGATTAATAGAATTTCAGCATTCACTTTACTTTTATTTCTGTTCTCATTTGGAAAAATATGTGGCTCTTTAGCTGCTAGGTGCTCTGATATTTCAACCAGCTACTCACAAATATTGTGTTGCCAGTTATTAAGTGTTGGGCAGGTAACATACAGTGAGTTTCCACACTGCTTGCAGCTGCTTCTGTTGTTTGAATTGAGGTTGATAAGATTGGAGCTGTGGGCAATGTGCCAAAACAATGTATTGAAATAAGCTAAAACACTCCATAGACCTTCAATTCAGGATGACAATACCGATTGGCACTTTGATTGACACCTTGCACTTAATATATTGTTTAATCGAATGTTAACATAAAATTAACATAAAGCGTTAATTTATGCAGCAAGTCTTGCAACTGTGAACTAAACCTGACTCTACAGTGCTCCACTGTTTCATTTCTCGTGACATGTATGGAAAATACATGTCACATATTTCACAGCATCTTAAACATATCTATGTATCTTTATGGTGATTACATTTTCACTGTTAGTGAATATAGCTTGCCTTGGCTCTATCAAGCTTAGTGTGACATCTTTTTCAGAAATATTTCAATTAATTGGAGTGAAGGTCATCAGGGGGCACACCACATCTACAAATCCTGGTGATAGGCACGGTAATCCTCACAAAAACACAAAAAAAATTCTTCTTCTTGTCATTTGGAATGAAAACATAACTACCAAGGCCAATATGTTTTTGTTATTTCTACTACAGCACTGAATGTCCTTCACTCAAACTCATGAAAAGCCTGACATGCTTTGTGTAACAGAAAAATATAAGGTAAATCTGAAAGGCCAGATCTGGATAAGTCAAAACCTCATGTTGTTTAAAAGTTGTTATTTCCAGATTTTATGATCATAAAGGATTGCTTCATAGATGGAAAACACATTTTAAGCACAGAGAGAATTATACCATTGTTTCATCAAATTTCAGAAAGATGAAAAAAACACTATTGTGAAGCACCATCACATAGTGGAAAAATAACAGATTCAGGCTGCACTTCCCTATAACACTTTTTTATCAGTTGCTTTTGGAGTACTCTTACTGCACTCGTTGTTACCATTTCATACAATCTTCCACTTTAACAATCATTCAGCATTTATAATGTATCCTGATTACTGCTATGTATTTAAAAGCTCCATTTAGAGGGGCCCAAATGACTTCCTGGAGGATCCTAATGAAATCTTGCTCCTGTAAACGGCTGTGATGACAGGCAGAATACTGATGTCAAACTGGGACTCTGTACTGATAAGACTCATCTGTGGTTATCGTTTTGGACAATTTACCAATGACAAAAGCTTAATAAGCTTCCTTATGTTGTGTTCTCAAATAGAAGATATGCAGTTTATGTGATAAAAATAAATTCTTAGTACAGAATGCGATGATTAACATTGTGTTTAACGTCAATTTGTTTTGGCTCATCCAGGAATGCAAGGTGCGTTGCCAGAAATGCCACCTGGAACAGGGAGCCTTGTGTGATTATGGAGAAAAGCTGTGAAAGCTGCCAGGTATTGCAGCTACCGTCTCCCTCAGCATATTGTTATGAAGCTTTATTTTATGCCACTTTCAAAAGAATTGTCTCCAACCTGTTCTGCAAGGCTGTTTCCTTTCTACAGTTGGAAACTAAATGTTTACCACATTTATTTACATTTTCTGGATGAAATTTCTGTGACGGTATAGAACAGAGACAATTGTGATTTGGCTTATTATTCACAGTTTGCATTAAGTTCAACAAAGGTGTCTTACATTGCAGGACAAATGTAAATGTCTGACGGAATAATGTACAATGTTTTTGCTGAAACCACAACAAAGGAATAAGCATGCTGACAGAAATACTATTTTAAGTTCTCATAAAATAAAGCTGCACCTGCAGTGTGTTGATGTGTTATATCATGCTACAGAATTCACACATCTGTAACAAAGTATCTCAGGAGAAAGTAAAACACTAAGATCTCAGACTTGAGACAATTCTGACTAGTTTTATATCTCAATTGACGATGAGACTCGTTGCGTCTTTTGATTTAATTTTTCAAAGCTGCAACTTATATTTTTTTGTTTCATGCTGTCTTTTTAATGTTCTTTTACTTTTGATATAATTAGCATTTTACTGTTCTATTAATTGTACTTTTAGTTTTGCATTTATGGTCTTGCCTTTTAGTCTTGCATTTATTAAGCACTCTCTTGCATTTATTAAAGTACTTTGAAGTATAAAATGTGCTATATAAACTTTCTATGCTATCGATGATGTGGGCCCCAGAGCACCATCTAGTGGGACATTAAAATGTATTTATTTGGTAACTTACAAAGGTTATGTTTGAATATCACCACACCAAGAAAGACACATCATCAGGAAGAGGCAAATATGTTGCCACTGTTAGCTAGCTAACATTCCCTATATGCAGTGACACGAAATGGATCAATCTTTGAAATGAGAAGTAATATGGGAGACAACTCTGTGTCAGTAAAGGCTCCAAAGTGTGTGGTGAGAAAATATGACCCTGAATACATTAATTTTGGATTCATAACGGCAGGCAGTGATGCTGAGCCCAAAGCCCAGCATTTTGAATGTGGTGAAATCCTGTCAAATGGGGTGCTAAAACCATCGGAGCTCCAGAGACACTTAAGCACAAAGCATGATGTGTTGGGAAGCCAAAAGAATATTAAACTTTAATGCACATGTCTACTACTCCCAGTATTAGTATTACAGCTATAACTACCATTATTACTAAAAGTACCACTTACTTTTGAAGTGAATTAAGTAAGCATTCAAATCTCAGTTTCTAACAAGAATATAGCTCTATAAATATATGCATGGGTAGAGATAAAGTATGGGTATGGCCTTCCTTTAGCTTGTGAAGTACAAAAACACAACTTGATATTTTATGGTTCTCAGAGGCAGGATACTCAGGAACTCTGCTCTTTACCTGCTATTCCACAACCATTCACTAAAAGCTGATTTCCTAGACAGGGATTAAGTCTAGTCCTGAAGCACTGCCCAACCAGGGACTAGGGAGCGAATTAACAACAGGATTGTGTGGCTTTTGCAGCCACTAAATCTGTACAAATGAGGCAAAAATAATAGCATCTAAGTGCTTCTTAGCTACTTGCATGTATGTAAATTAGATAATACGCATATATTTCATACATATGTTTTTGCATGAATGTAAATAACATAATTTGCATGCATTTAGTGCAAAAGTGGCTCCTTCCTATACACAGAGCATCATTGTATAAACAGTTCAATTCACAAAGGTCAGCTCTCATAGCCACTCACGGTTAGGAGTGAAATTATTGTCTTAAGAGAGTTGGTGGTAAATATAGTGCACTCTCTAAGGAGGAGAGTGGAGGGTGGGGGGGGGCGGGGGGTTGTCAAGTAGGTATGAGATGGTAAGCTTATCTCTATGAATTATATCTACGTTTTTCTGCTACTTAAGAATACAAATGTCCTGACAGTGCTGATTGAGCTCACGGCTGCTTAATAACAAATAATTTCACCATATGAAGCTGGAATTTGACCCCATGTGTAGCAGAGGAGGACATTAATTACCATCAGATCCTGTCTGATCTGGTGTTGATGCAGTTAGTGCACAGCCCCTTTCTCAGTTTGGAGACTCAGCTGCTATGTGATACTACAGCCAGCCAGCTGTGGGCAACAAACATTGATGTACTGATGTTTCTGTGAAATCCCACATACATTCAGTGACACCTGAGCAATAGTGTAAGATACAAACGTTAATCTAACACATTTCAGACCCACCTGAGTCATATTAATGGCTCTATTTGGAAATTTGACATTTCACTGTATTATAGTATAGATTAAAAGTAGCACAATACATGCAAATGGTTTGTGATTGTGGGGAATGTGTTAACGTCTCACAATGTGAGGCTTATGTGCCCCTGCAGTTTTATTATGGTCCATTTTGTGAACTGAAACACTGGAAAACCCTCCGCTCACTCAATAAGATCAAAACAAGGGCAAATTGCACACAGCTGCAAAACTTCATATACATAATTGCATCATCATATCAGTGAATTATCTTTTGTTAATCACAACTTGAGATGGAGCTGATAGCAGCTGCAAATGATGCGCCATTTCTGGTGCTATCAGTGGCTGCAATCCACTTTTTGTGAATCTGTCCCATATGTTTGTATACCAATACAATCACAGATGCAGCTCAGTGTTCAAATTTCATTCTAAAGAAAAAAGTTGGAAATTCCTGAAATGATATCAATGAATCTGGATATTAGTGTCATTTCATTTGTCCCACATATACAGATGTTAAAACAGCACCACTGCATCCACTTTAAAAAAAACAAAAAACAAAAAACAAGAGCATCCACTTCCAGATAGAAGAGAGAAGACATTTTTTTCTTTATTTTACTGTATATCTCTTTCTAAGTACATTTCCACTTAAAGGGAATGTGTAAAAGTGAGTTGTGGATTTAGCTCAATTCACAGTACCTAACAGATACACATGCATCTCCTAATGTATGAAAACCCCTCAGGAAAGATATTTCTCTTTAACTGCTAAATGCTCCACAATGTTCCCTGGCTAGTCACTAACTGTGCCTGTTAGCTGTTTGGATCTGAGCTTTGTCATTTGATACATTGTTATAATAAAAAAAAAATACACATAATAGCCTCTTTAAGGATGTCTTTTGTGGATATTTCTGCTAGCAAAAAACAAGACCTACAAACATAAAAAAGCAAACATTTAAAAGCATTTAAAGAGTGCATACCTCTACCGAGGCTGCACAACCCTCTTATTGTTTTTTGATGAAAAATGCTGGTTGCAATTGTAGGCCTTTTTTTCTGAACAATCAAAAGTCGAAACTCAAGCTATTATTTTCTGTTACTGTTAGACAGGGTAAACCCAGGACTTACATGTCTCATGTATATCGCTATTACCTGGGAGTCTTTTGAAACATGAGTACAAACATCATGTCCAGTCCGCTTCTCAACTCCCCCCCTACTAAGACTTTCCGGTATGCCTGCCAAGAGACAGAGACATCAATGAAACATGTTTCCTTGAGTTGTGAGAATGACCAAGGTATTTGATTTTAGCCACAGTAACTGAGGTAATCAGAGGGTGGTGAGGAGTGCACAGCAGCAATTTCCGGAAAGGTCACCTCTCTAATGAGGAGCATTAGCCCACTCACCAGCCACAGAGGAGCTGAGAACCATTTTGTGGCACACGAGCAAGTGTCTGTCTGGCAACTGAGATGCCTTCAGGAAGCAAGCATTTCAGGTGATTTCTTCCTGTGGGTTAACCATAATAATCTGAGCTGACCTCACAAGAAGCAACAAAATGTCTAATGAATGGTTTTAAAGCAGTTAATGTGCCCTGGCCTAATGTCTACTCTTTTTTAGGTTAATGTTTGCCTCTGTCAATGATGGAAATGGTTAATTTGACTACTGACTATGTTTGAATAAGGACTTTTCCATCATGTCAGACCTACTTTTGAGAAGCTTGCTGCTTTCATGGAATAATGTTAAAGTGCAAGAGGGCCAAAAGAAGGCTCTGAACTGTAATTAGGTATATTTAAAGGGATAATATGGTTGTTTTGATGTGGGGTTGTATGGAATACTAATCTATACTCAGTGAATAACCTGCAATAGATTTGAGTCAGAAGTACTGTGATAGATGCTGGGCAATGTACTGCTGTGGTCAGATCTAAAAAGGGCAATATCAGTTTGAGTGTATGCCATATTGCTATGTTTGATAATTCAACGCAGGAATGCATCTTGAAAGACTTCATGTTATAGACCTATGGTCAAACTCTGGATGGTTCAAATCTATTAGCATCAGGAAGTGATAGACAGATGGTTAATCCAAACATTTGCCAAGTATATTTTGAAAGTGTCTGCCCTTTTCCAAACAGTTTCCATGGATGACTCTTCAGATGGTTTTGTGTAACAAACCATCTGGTTCTTCAGGTCACCTATTTTTGGGTTGCTAAAATGCATTTTGATGCTGACAGTGCATTGCTTAGCTGCTATGCCAAACTTGTCCCGAACTCGGGACATTTTGACCCAAATCTATAATAGGTAAGACACTGCCTATGGATGAGTACCTCACACAATTACACTTCAAAGCATACAAACTAACCCTTTAATGATAAAGCATTGCCTTTGGTCACTAGACTGACATTAGTGGAGATGGAACTGAACTTTAATTTTTTTTACTTTAATATGCAAATATCTTGTAACACATCACACTCGTGTTTTCTAACCCAGTTTTGGTTTCATGCTTGATCAAAAAGATAAAGGATGAGAGAGGCAGAGCTGTTTTAGATATCACTCTGATTTTTTATCATAATTTTCCATGGTCAGGAAAGTGTACATAT
>JANJYP010294068.1:0-20115 GCA_024605115.1 Rastrelliger brachysoma | reverse complement strand
TGTCTGATACTTTGTAGTGAAATCGACAAACACATTGATCACATGACCAACCTAAGGAAGGATAAGTGGGTTGTCGAGGGGAAGCTTCGCAAGTGAGTATGAGTCCCCTAATTTATCATTAAAGACTCTACATTCACTTGAAACACTTCAAAGCTTCCATCGTCTACTCCATAATCTCACTTCAATTTCTTTTTTGTCCATTTTTGTCTTTTAAAGGTTAAGAAGCATTCACGCCAAAAAGACAGGGAAGCGAGACAGCATTGTGGGGGGAGAGGACAGCCAAACTTCAGTCATCCCCACCATCAGAAACAAATGCAAGAGGAAAGAAGGGGACAGTGAGGAAGAGGAGGATGAGGATGATGAAAGTGAGGACCAACGAGATGATGATGAGGAGGAGGAGGAGGAAGAATCTGGAGGAAAGAAAGGGAGGAAAGCAGAAATATGCGAAGAGGAGGTCAGTGACAAAAAAGATCCTAATAACGAAGCCAGTGGCTAAATCACTATTTGTTGAAGTAAATGTCAGCAGAGCCTCACACTAATGAGATCTTTTCATCTAGGACAACAGTGTGCACTCAGCCAGCGTGGAGGAGCTGGAAAAACAGATTGAAAAAACATACAAGGTGAGGCACTGTGTGATCATAAGCTGCTTATTTAACACAACTGCAACATACAAATTAAAAACTGGCTTTGTTCTTATCATTTTGCTATTTGTCATAAAAATATGGTTTTTAGATATTGAGAATGGGATGCTGCTTTTTTCAGGCAGTCACTTCAGGGCCATATTAGCTCATCAATCAATGCATCATAATTCAACTGTATAGTGATATGGAGTATAAATTAATACAATAATATTAATGCAGTACAATCTCCATTCTCTTTAGCAACAGAGTCATATCAGACAGAAGCTGTTTAACTCCTCTCACACACTGCGCTCCATGATGATTGGACAGGACCGTTATAAGAGACGTTATTGGGTCCTTCCACAGTGTGGCAGCATCTTTGTTGAAGGCGTGGAGAGTGGTGAAGGTGCAAATTCAAACTGAGACTTTTCCTTTGTTTACCATATACAGGTTAAAAGAAATTTGTGGCATAATGTTTTCTTTTGTTTTTTTGCACACTGTTGCTGTGATCAGGTTTTGAAGAGGAGGAGAAAGACAAGAAAATGCAGGCGGCTCAGGTTATCAGGATAAAAGAGGAGCAGCAGGAGGAAGAGACGAAGACGTCAGTGGTCTCCAGCCAAACAGAGGGCAAAGATGAGGACACAGCCACACCAGAGAACCAGCAGAACAAAGATAGCCTCAACCTCTTCCTCCAGAAACCTGGATCCTTCTCTAAGCTAAGCAAGCTCCTTGAAATGACCAAATTGGCCCAAGACTCGCATATCAACTCTCAGAACAGTTCATCCGCCCCTACCACTACCGCTATGTGTTATCCATCACATCCCACCTCCAAACCAGCCGCTACGCAGCAAGGAATTATAGATAAAATGGATAATTCAGGGCCAGCTCTGCTCAAAAGCTCTCCCTGGATGATTGGCAGCCCACAGTCTATCCTTCATGACGACCAGCTCTCCAAGATGCTGACAGACAAAAGCAACCAGTGGTTTAGCCTCCTGCCCCGTTCTCCATGTGACGAGTCCTCGGTCACCTCTGGCTCCAGCCCTCCAGCCTCGTCCTCTCCTCCACAGACTGTCGGCACCAAATCCCCCTCCTCTCTCTCTCCTAATCCCTTATCTACAGCCACCTCCAGCACTCCTACAGCAATCAATAACATGCAATTGTCTGTCCTTCAGGTTGGTGGATAGCAATGATGCTTTCTCCATCTCAGTCACAATTACATTGGATCACATTTTGGTTTTTTTCCCCAGAACAGGACATGCTGTAAATGCTAGTCTGCATTACTTGATCTTTTTTCCCTGTGTACCAAATCAACTAGTTTTAGCTTTCTGTGCAGTAGAAGAATGAAATTGTTGTCTGCTCATAATTTAAAGTGTTGTGTATTCTTCCTCTCAGCAAGTGAAGTCTGGCATTCATCAAAGCAGACTGACCCTATGTGACATGTCCAGCGCAGCGATGAGTCCCAGCCTGCCCTTCCCTGGCATATCTCTACCCCCCATGCTGGATTTGGCCTTGCAGCATGCAGAGGGTAATGAGAACAGGGTCCTCTCCCTGACAAATAACAACTCTGTCAGCAAGAGTGAGACCCCAGAGGCTCCAAGTGACAAGCCCCCTTGTGCCTCCTCCCCTGCTGTGGAGGTGGCCAAAACCCAGGACTACCCTTGTCCTCAGCCTATCCCCGAGGGTAAGACCGACACACTGCGAAGTACGCACAAGTGAAATATGTCAGACTCAAAACGTTCGTTACCCTAACAGCACTGGGAAACATGCTAAGATGACTGTCCCTCACTCATGCCATATAGCTCAAATTAAACCATTAACATGTGATAGTTGAAATGTGCATTAAGTGTAAGCTTGGCAATGTGTGTGTCGGCAGAAATGCTGCACGGCTGGTGGAAGTTGTCAGACATGGAGGACCTACGCAGTCTGGTCAAGGCCCTCCATAGCCGAGGCATCAGAGAGAAGGTCTTGCAGAAACAGATCCAAAAACACATGGAGTACGTGACCCACCTCTGTACCAGCAGCAAAGATGGTGAGTCCACATTTCCTTTAATGTCTTTAAGTGAGGATAAGGTGATACAACTAAAACGATCATTTGTAGTGTGGTACATAGTCACCTTGCATCAAATACACTAAGACTGCTTTCTAATATTAGCATGCTGTGTAATTTTCGTATGTATCTGTGGTGACAGCGATTGATGTGTCAGAGCTGGAAAAGCAGGGGGTGGGTGCAGAGACAGTTGACAGCTGGTGTGTTGAGGAGCAGGCCATGGAGGCGGACATTGGTCTGCTGCAGCAGGTCGAGGATCTAGAGAGGAAAGTCATCTCTGCCAACCTGCAGGTCAAGGTATGAGCACCCTGTTCAGATCATCCAAAAAATAATTAATAATCAGGCAAGGCATCTTTATTTATATAATGCATTAAATACCAAGGGCAACTCAATGTGCTTTACAGTCAAGACTTAGTGACTCTGTGGTTTGTTTCATCACCTCCCAAAAAAAGATCCTAGTTTGTATTAGTATGGAATTTGTTAAAATGCATGTTTACAAATATTAAGCTTGATTTCTATGGTACTATGTTAAGATGCCCACATTTCCCTGCTGTCTCCATCAGGGCTGGATGCATCCTGAGCCACAATCAGAGAGGGAGGATCTGGTCTATCATGAGCACAAGCCTTTCTCTTCCTTAGCTCTGGAGAACAGGAGCCAGGGAGAAACCAACCAGGAGGAACTCACCAGCTCTGTAGTGCGACACCGCAACAATCCCCTTGACATAGCTGTCTCCAGGCTGGCAGAGCTGGAGAAGAACATCGAGCGAAGGTGCCCGAAGAGCCCCTTAAGTACAACCTTTCAGATAACACTTGATAATGTCACTGTATCCAGCTTCAGCAGTGTTTGGTGAGGATGGTCAAAGATCCTTAACCTCACTGCTTCTTCCATGTAGTTGAACAGGAGCAGTGTTTGTTACACATTACTTTTCTTCACTGGTTGATGTTAATAATATTCTTGCTGATTGTATTTGTGATTACTGCATGGTTACGCTACAGTCTCACTTTCTGTGATCTCAAGCAGTGAGGAGGAGGTGGCTCCTGGAATGAAGTTGTGGCATAAAGCTCTGAGTGAAGTCCGCAGCTCAGCTCAGCTGTCGCTTTGCATTCAACAACTGCAGAAATCCATCGCCTGGGAACGATCCATCATGAAAGCAGTTAGTGTCACTTGGTTTCTCTCTTTCTGTCATGATCACAAATTATTATAGATTCCAATTTAAAGCTTGTACTAAATTATGACAAAGATCAAGCTATGCTTTCTAGCTGCATAGCTTATTTCTTCTTATTCAAACTACTGTATGAACTGATGGTTTTTAGTTTAATAATTTTAAAATACACAAAGTCTTTTTTACAGTACATATCATCTTTTAAAACAATTAAGGTTATCACAATAGCTTGTCCTGCTTGAATCAAATAAAAAGGTTTTTTTTTCAGCATTAATTTACAATGGATCATTCATTACCATGTAACAACCAGACGTGACACAATCAGTGTTCATTGGTTGCATTTTATAGTGGTGACCATATACTGTATCTACATCTTTGAGTTTGTAAATATGTATATATGTTGACGCGTTTCCAGCAATGCCAACTGTGCCAAAAGGGAGATAATGAAGGACTGCTCTTACTTTGTGATGGCTGTGACAAAGGCTGCCACACTTACTGCCACAAACCCAAGATCACCACTGTACCTGACGGCGACTGGTTTTGTCCAACTTGTGTAGCAAAGGTACGCCAGCGTGTCCTCAGTGATTAATGACAGAGCTGAGACTCTTTTCATTAGTCCACTGTTTCTATAGAAGAGGGGTCTCGTCTCCTGGTATTATCAAATGATGACATAGCCGTATTCTATGCTCTCCTATTAATACGACAGGTCTTTGCGTGGCTTTACACCAATTTTTTTTTCTGGGCTCTGTCATTCAGGAAAGTGGTCAATCCCCCTGGAGTAGGAAGCAACAGAGCCGAACAGCTGGAGGAGGGAAGAAAGGCAGTGAGGTAAAACAAAATAGTAAGCCATCTGTGGCAGGAGAGCTCATCAGAGAGGAGGCTGCCAACAGCAGCAGCAGCAGTGTGCCAAAGAAAGGTACCAAGGAGTTCAAAAAGAGGAAAGGAGACGACGGCTCACCCAGCACCCAGACCAAGCATGACAGCCCTGTGTCCTGTGCAAAAAAAGCCAAGACAGCCAAAGACAACAGCGCAAATGAGCTGGCAAAGTGTCGGTAGGTATGAACACATGCAACAAACATGTAGGATCTAGTAGAATTTACCTCAGTTTATCTAACATGTTAAATATGCATAACTCTGTTCACCGCTAAAGACAATTGCTGCTGGAGCTGGTGAATAGCGACCTTTTGACTCCGCTTTCCCACCCCTCGGACTGAGCCCTGTCAATGGTGCATTGCCAGACCCTACATCTCTTGATATGAGTCTGGTTTACCAGGCGAGGGGTCTTTGGGGATTGACTCACTTTTGCAGTCAGCCACGAGTTAAGGAACTGTGCAGTTATGAGGTTGCTATTGGACTGGACCTACAGAAAGTATTTGTGTACAAGAATAACTTTTTCTAAAATCTTGTGAAAGAAAGGGAGGTTTGATATGAGTTGGTAGTTACTGAGAACCCAGGAATATATACTAAGTTGTTTCTTTAATGCATCAGGGAAGGTGCCCCTGAACAAAGTGGTTTAATTAACTTAGAGAACCACCTTTCTAGTCACCTCTGCAAAGTACATTGAGAGTGCTTAGTGCTTTCTAAAACATTATCCAGCCAAGTCTGATTTAATATTCATTCTGGTTGTTATCTCTGAAGTAGGTTGAAACTTTGCTGCACTTAGTATTCAAGAATAAAATCAATGGGGCATGTGGAAGTGGGATTTATCAGGCTGTCAGTGGTTGTAAAATGGACCCTAGGATTGTTTGGTTATTAATGATTTCAGAGAAGTTAGTGTGTCTGGCATTTCTTAGTCTCATTATAATCTGACAGGTAATCATGTAGAATATTATAGTGGAGCCGGAGTTTACTTTTAGCTTTTCTGACAATTTATTTTCAGTTAGTTTTTTTTTTTTTTTTTAGCATGTCAT
Source organism: Rastrelliger brachysoma (assembly GCA_024605115.1). Taxonomy (NCBI): domain Eukaryota; kingdom Metazoa; phylum Chordata; class Actinopteri; order Scombriformes; family Scombridae; genus Rastrelliger; species Rastrelliger brachysoma. The sequence continues at coordinate 14,375 of JANJYP010294068.1, read as the reverse complement.
TTCATATCATATTGAATTATAAATGTTGAAAAAGAATTTGTCAATGTTTCAGGTTTATTCCCCGGACAGGTGAAATGAAATGAAATCATATGTTTTGCAGTGCAGAGTGCCGTCCTTAATCTGCTGCTTATTCCCTGCAGAATGCTGCTGGATGAGCTGGAGGCTCATCAGGACGCCTGGCCTTTCCTTACACCAGTCAACCTCAAAGCCGTCCCCGGATACAGGAAGGTCATCAAGAGGCCCATGGACTTCTCCACCATCAGGGAAAAACTTACCAACAACCAGTATGTTTGTTTTTTTTTAGTGTTAGCATGTAAAAACATTATCTTTTAATTTGTATTTTATGTTTCTATTTTTTTATTATTTCATTATTTTAATTATTTTATTTTAGTTAATTCGCATGAACTGAAATTAAAACCGTTTCTAATGCTTACAGGTACTTAAATTCGGAGACTTTCATCATCGACGTGAACCTGGTTTTTGATAACTGTGAAAAATTTAACGAAGACGATTCCACAATCGGACGAGCTGGTCACAAGATGAGGAGATTCTTTGACAAACGTTGGACTGAGCTGCTGAAGTAAACATTTCAAGTGTGGACATTCCACACTGTCTACATATCAAACTCTTCACCTGTGACACTAAATCAATACACGGTTATAACAACACTATTGTGCAATGTGAGAGTAATGTGAGTAATCCTCCTACTGGACCTGGTGGGAGAAAACACTCCATGGATTATTATATCAAAGTGCAATACTGTTTTCTTCATCAAAACGCACTGACTCTTGATATTGTATTGGTCAATTGCTTTTTCTTTTTTTGTTTTTTTAATTATCATCAGTACTATAACTTGATGTATTTATTTTGTCAAGTATTTATGTTATGATTCAGCCTTTTCTAAGGAAAAAGCAAGAAAAATGGCACAGCTTTAAAAATATCTGAAGATTGTTTTGTCAACTATTAAATAAGCCAATCAAAAAAATAAATGTTTACATCTTTGTGACTCTGGGGTGCCAGCAGCTGTTCATCTGCATTTGTGATTAAACTGTGTAAAATACAAAGTGGTATCGCTGACACATGTACAGTGTTCATTTATGTCACTGGTCTTATTTCTACCATGTAAAATGTGTACAGATAGTATAGTACAATATTCATGGATAAGGATGATTGTAGCACTTCATACGTTGCCTGTGCTGAAATCCTCTCACACTGTGGTCTCCAAAGTATTACAGTGCCTGACCTCTGACCTCTAAGCAGTGGATGGTGTACACTTTTTTTTTTAATTTTATTTTCTTTAATTTTCAGTGTGTGTCCTGCACAATGTTACTGTAGGAAACATTACATAAGAGGTTGAACTTTTCCTCTAGACAGAGTTGATGTGGTGCGCAGCGTGTTTCATATCCAAGTATTTCCTTCAGCCAGAGCCTCGTTGGACACCCTGTGTACAGACATGAAACCTAAATCCAGCTGTGAGTCTGTGTTATGGTCCACCGGAGACATCATATGACAGCTTGAAGTAACTGTTTTTTATTACGAATATTGTGAAATGGGTAGTGACTTTTGTAGGACACTTTATTTTTAAATAGTGGGTGTGTGGCACGGATAAAATAAATGTTTTTTTCAAAATAGCACCATTAAGACCTCACTATGTGCCCCTTTTTAAATGTATTGTTCATTTATATAGTACAATATACATTTTTTACACATTTTTTTTTATTAGGTGCTAGTAGTCAGAATATAACAAACTACTGTACTTGAGTAGAGTTTAAGTATTTGAAGTATTCAGTTTTTACTGCACTTCAGAAGGAAATATACTTTTTTTTTTAACTCCCTGCATATTTCCACTGTAGTTTGCAGGTGTTAGATTTTACATACAAAACAAGTGATCAACAAAAACAATAGGACACATTGTTGCAGATAAACTACCCAGTAACTTAAGGCTGTTAGCACCATCACCAGAAACAACATTAGTACTGCTTAACACATAATTATAATCTAGTAGGTTGTAAGGCTGGTCTGGGAAATGAGTACTGTACTTTCACTTTAGGCACTTCCATTTACATTTTGTTGGTTTTACTTTAGATACTTTGTACTTGTACTAAATGAATGCTGTTGTGTCTTTCAGAGGCAGCAACAGTACAATCATTTATTGTCTGTAAATAGGAGGTTTTCTTAAGGGGAGAATTTAAAACTAAGAAACAAAAAGACAACTTGACTTTGACCTTTGTGTAACTCACGATTACTCAGCGTCACCTGACTGATAAACTGCGTTAGATAAACATAGACTATAAAGCACTGCTGGAGCAGGAACAGAAACCCTCCTTGACTCTGAGCACGTTTGTTGTCGGCTGCTTCCCATCAGCTGTTTGTTACTTGCTGTGTCACGCGGTTGTGTGAGCGTTTTGCGCCACCTTGTGTGTGAGCTGCCTCCTCTGTTGAGCAAATATACCTATATTTGTCACAAAATGGTGTCACTGATTTGCAGTCTACGACACCACATAGACGAGGTGAGCTGCTGCGCCTTCTCTCCGTGTCTGCTAGCCACCGGCTCCATCGATAAAACTCTGCGCGTTTATAACACTAAAGACTTCTCGGAGCTTCCCTTCTCTCCTATAACGGGTCATGACTACGGAGTTCACAGCTGCTGCTTCAGCTCCTGCGGTGGTTTCCTGCTTAGCTGCTCCACAGACGGATCCACCATCGTATGGAGCTTGCAAACAGGTGAGAAGTCCGCGGTGCTGCAGCACCCGGGCCGCACTCCTCTCCGAGTGTGCGCACTAGCGCCTGACTCTTCCTTGGTGCTGGCCGGGGCTTGTGATGGTACCGTGGCCCTGTGGGACCTCCCCTCCAAGACACTACGCAGGTAAAGTGTGACCCACTGCAAATCAAATCAGAAACTGGAGTTCAGTGTAGAACTGCAACAATGAATCATAAGTTGTCAACTATCAGTTTAGTTGTCAACTATGTTATGAATCATTTGAAAGTTGTTTTTTTTTCTCTAGCTGATTTCTAGTTGATTATGAATATTTGAGCTGTGGACATTTGAGGGCATAACTTTGACCTTTGGGAAAAGGTGTTCACTGTTTTTCACAATTTTCTGACATTTTATAGAACAAATAATCAATAATGGAAATAATAATCAGTTGCAACCCTAGTTCTGTTTGGCAACACAAGCAAGCAACCCAACAAGTGGTACTAAAACGATCCAATGCTTTTCTGTGTTTAAATTCAATCGTTATTTTTTTTCTTCATTGAACAAAACTTCGGTTTGACCTTGAGTACGGAAGAGGATTAGGGTCACTGTAGGGAAAAAAGTGAGTTCTGACTTTTTTCTCAGAATTGTGAGGAAAACATCAGAACTTTTTTTCAGAGCTACGTGCTTGTTGTAAGACAACTTTCTTGACAGGAGCAACAGCTTCTAATGAATTAACTGTCACACTGTCTTCATATTGTAAATGATGTCATTTCAAATATGAACATTTCCCCTCACAGATGCAGTGCTGTGAGCGAGGCCAGTGTGGTGGCTTGCTGTTTCTCTCCCTGTGGCCAGATGTTTGCAACTGGCTGCACTCGTGGAGACCTCAAACTTTGGGATGTGGACATCAGTCTCTTGCATGCTGAGAAGGATGCCCACGACCTTGGCATCACCTGCTGCAGCTTCGCACCCCAGTTCAAAGTTGGTGAGTGTTCAATTCACACAAATCAACATATTTTCATCAGTCATGTCCAGACATGCAGATAGTTTGATTTTTGGGGTTTTAAGATGCCCACCTCTGGCAAATTCTGTTGCTACAAAGAATATATTGGTGAATGGAAGTTCATTCATGATGTTGGATGTGTTAAAATAATTCCATTTTGTACACTATGACTGATGCTAAAACCATTATGATAGTAAAGGTGAAATTATAAACTGTTGCTCAGTATTTTTTGCTATATACTGTGTGACACTTTATAAAAAAAGACTGACAGCCCAAACTATGGACAGTTTTATTCCTTAAGGAGAAAGTAGTTCCACTTTTACAGTTAGTCACATTATGAGTTGCATTGCCCTTGAACCAAACTGACATTCACAGTTCTTGTTCTACTACTGAATATAATTTAAACACTATTTTATGCCACACACAGTGTAGGAGAAGCTCTACACTTCACAAACAAGCCGTCAGATGATATTTGTCTTACAGGATTTAGATTAATTCAAGCATAAACATTCAGTAAGTGTCTGTTTTTTTCCTCTGCAGATGACTGCTGCGTGGAGTTTCGACTGGCCTCCTGCGGACAGGACAGCCAACTGAAAATATGGATCATTTCCCAGCGTGAAGGAGCAGGTAGGCCAATCCACTGTGCCCACCGCCTCAACTGAAAACCCTCTCACCCCATTGCCCATGAGAGGATGAGAGAAAAAGAAGACAGAGAGAGCTGAATGCTTTAACCTTGAAATCTCGCTGCAGAAAAGAAGGATTTTATTAGTGTGTGGAATAAATCCGCTGCACACTGACTCATTAATAATGGATCATTTTTGAGACATTCTGCTGAAATATAGCAGCAGCAGAGGACCGTGTGTGTGTGTGTGTGTGTGTGTGTGTGTGTAAGAGCTGGAGGGAAATCAGGTGCATATATCCACAGAGACGTTTATATCTTGTCCAACTGATAACAGAACAAGAACATTTCTAGTACATTCACAACGGCTATATTTATGTTAGTCTATGAAAACGTTGTGTTGTTAATTTCCAAGATGTGTTGCTGTGGTAACGGCTGTTTCTGGGTAAGATGCAGTGTGTCCCACATGCTTGCGACCCACTGCGGTCCACTGGGGATTTTTCATCTCTGAACAGCTTGTAGAAGGACACAGAACAATTTCTGTCTCTGTTTAGTTTCTTCTATGTTGTTCAGGTGCTGTACCGCTGAGCTTTCATTTCTGAAATGTGCATTTATGTTTTCTTGGAATGTTTGAACTTCTCTTTCACTCTTTATGAGAAGGATACTAAAGTGTAGATGATTCATAGAAGTAAGGGGCACATTTTAAAACTGGCATTCATGTGTTTGATGTTATGTCCTTGCCTACTTTTGTATTTTCATGGCTCCATATCCATAGGAACTAACTTCAAATCTTAAATGTTAATGTTAATAATGCAATTCTTTTTTTCTGTAGTCATACTGGTGTTTCATATCATATCATAAATATTTATATAGATAACAAATTAGCCTCCCACAAAGGCTGAAAACAGTGTTTTACATGTGCTTACAGGGTGATGATTTAATTGTCACCTTAGACCAGTTCATTTTGGCACATAACATGATTGCACAATGAATTATGAATCTGCACTCACAAGCATCTCTGTGCTGTACAGTATCTAGCGACACAGCATTATAGCCAAAAAGAAAATATTTTGTTTCCAAGCGTCTGTCAGCAGGTGGCACAGCTGCAAGTCAGAACAGAGAGAAAAAGACAGAAAAACAGTTATTGACAGAAAGTTTTCTGTTGTCACACAGTAGGAGGGAAACAAGTGGATAGAGATGTCCAAAAATGTCTGAATTTTAGCCTGTATTTAGCGAGGTAGGGGGACAAATTGCAGGAGTTACAGCACAATCTTACTGTGAGATCTTACCTGTGTGTGTGTGCGTGTGTGTGTGTGTGTGTGTGTGTGTGTGTGCGTGTGTGTGTGCTTGCTTGCGTGCATGTTACTGACCACAGCATGTGTTGTGAAGCTGCTTCATGCCCTCACCAGCCAGTCAGCTCCAGTTCTGTCTTGTGCCTTCTCTTCTGATGGAGAACTAGTCGTTTCAGGGTAAGATGGTCTCATCTCACACACGCACACACACACACACACACACACACACACACACACACGCACACACATAAATCACTGTTTGATTTCTTTACATCAGTGAGCAGCACTAATAAACACCTCCTCTGTTGCCAACTAAATATTGACCTTTACGCCTGCCAGACTAATGTATCTCAGTGTCATGGGGTTTTTTTTTTTTTTTTTAATTTGCTGTGAAATCATTTGCTCATTTGGGAGAAATTAAGTCTAAGCGAATATCTCCTACATGTTTAAAATGCTTCTTTTTTACTGAGTTGCAAACAGCAGATGCCACTGCTGAGCAATGGTGCTGCTGTTCCCTTAGTCAGCCACAGGAGGAGTATATTTTGTTGTGTTTTAGCTTCTGGTAAGGCTCTTCTCAGTATCCTTCTGCTTTTCCTGGGTTTATCTCAAACAAAGTGCAGGATGATTTATGTTCTGTTTCTTGCACTCAGATGTAAATATCTGAATCCTTTCTATTTCCTTATTTTTCTGTATTGCAAATGTATGCATATGGATTCTGCAAAAATTAAGTTGACTTTGTTGACTCTGTTAATTATTCAACAGTTCAGTGGATAAGAGCGTTGCAGTATATGACACAGTAAGTGAAACACTGTTTAGCTTTGCTGCCTTAGTTAAACATAGCAGAAGAGATTTCTGAATACTAAACCATACCTCTGTAAACACTGAGATGCCTCACATTCCTGTTTTATCCATGTTTGTTTGTGCTTTGTTTACAGAGCCATGGAACCCTGCTGCATACTTTGAAAGAACACAACAGGTAAAGTACTGGATCTACCCACCTGTATGTGTGTATGTAATGTCTACAGCTATCAGACAAGCTGCAGAATAGGAGTTCCTGTTTTTCAGATCCAAATGTGTGGTTTTTGCTTGATTAGTTTTTCTCAGAAGCACTGGGTGCAGTGATGCAACAGTATATTCTCCAGCACTCCCTCTCCAGACAATCATTGAAGTGGCTCCGCAGGTGGGGACCAGCAGAGTGCTTTGAAGTGCTTGAAAGAATTTAAGATACTGTACCATCTAAGACTAGACTTTTTTTTTTTTTTTTGAAGGGTAGAGAGAACCTGACTTTTAAAGCTGATCTCTTCCTGTGCCCATTTCAGTCTGTCATACACACCCCATCACATTTCATCCCTTCTTTTCTTCCTCCTAACCTGCAGGTATGTGACTGCCGTTGCCCTGTCTCCCACCATGCCATGGATTGCAACCGGCTCCATGGACAGAACAGTGAACGTGTGGAGAATAGGAGATGGAGATATTGGAGCTGGTGAGTACTGAGTGGAGAGTTGTTTTGGTTTAGCGCCTCCAAATGCACAATCACTTCTTTTTTCTAAACAGATTGTTAGCACTGGTGCAAAGCTTAGAAGCCATTTGGAGCACCAAAGCCTCCCAAAAGAGTCTTTTGGGATCTATCCAGCCAGCAGCAGAAGCTCCTGTTACATGTGTATTGCTGTCTGGCTGCAGAGCCTAGAGGAGGAATTATGATTGATGTTTATCGGTGCAGCAGGGCAAACTATCACAGATCCTCAGAGAGCTGTTGTTATTGAGGTGAATCCTCTTTATAAAAAAAAAAAAACCCTAACATGAAAGACAACATTTGGAATCCTAAATGAAAAGGTCTAATCCTCAGACATCTGGAGGCCTTGAAGCTTCATCAGGACAGCTCCCCATCTGCCATTAGTCAGGTTGACGTTGACAAAGCAAATTCCATCTCCATGAAGATCTGCTTTTTTAATGTCTCCAACTCTTCTCNAAGTTATTCCCTTTTATGTTTTTTTTTGCAGCAGCAGCTGAATCAAGGCAGGCAGTGTGCCAAGGTAAATAAATTCATCACTCTGTTGACTCTTCACAGTAGTTTATAAGGTATTAACAGCCGCTCTTTTGTTTTAACATGCATTGCTTGAGTGAGAATGGTTTAGATAACAGGTGTTTCAATGATGTAATATGTAATATCTTGATCAGTTAAAAACAAAATCAGTTCGAAGCTAGTCAGGCAAATTTATTTTTCTGTATATGAAAGTTTGCCATGTGGTTTTATGTTTGTGGTGTGTGAAAAGTCTGGCACTTTGGTGAAGCTAATGAGAATCTTAAACAACCATAATGAAATGGTGACTATCTGGCTTTAAAGGCTATTCAATATTTTTCTTATTGTCAAAAAATCCCATGAGAAGACCAAAGCTGTGCATCAGTATATCTCTCAATAATTTCTCACTACATTCTCAGCCCTAATGAATCATTAAAATGGATTCCAAAAAAAAGTGTCATTAGCTTCTTTAAAATACTCAATGTAGTTTTTTTTTATTAATCAAACATTAGTAGAGACAAGTTTATCTGTTAATAGCTATTTTATAGCGCCATTCAACAAGGCAATTTAAAATGTTTTATATAAGAAAGAAAAAGGCATTAAGGCAAGATATTAGATAAGCACAAGACAATATAAAAATACATGTACATTAAGTAGAATTGACATAGAATACAATAGAATAAAATATTTAAAAAAGTATTATACAAATAAATAACACCAATTTAACTAACATTTAACTTAGTGAAACATGACAATAGTTGCTTAGTGCCAGAGAAAGCAGCTGTCAATCACTTATAGCAGACATAAAGACTACGCTACTGTAAGTCTTTAAATCTTATTATCAGAGCAATAATTTCTAAAATGACCACTAGCACACTTATAAGAGGGCCTGAATTTAATGACTGAGATTATAATGTATTTCTGGAACAAAGTTAAAGCTAGCGGCCATCACTTGCGTTGCACTTTAATGTACTTTCATACTGGTTTCAGTCATGATAGCTGCTGCTTGGTATAAACTCCACTTGTCTGACATCTCCTTCTCTCTGCTGTTTGTTTTGCTGCAACAACTTATTAACCCTGTTATCATTTCCATTAGTTCATAAAGTTTTGTGATATCACGATTCCCAGCAGAGTTCAGCCAAACTACAATCTGATAAGAGCTTTAATTAACCAGAGAGACTGAAGACACCTGTGTGGTTGTATGGGTGGCAGATGCCCTCATTAAAAGAAACAGAAATGTTGTCAGGTTTGATTTTAAAAGTCGGAGCAAATTTCAGTTTTTTTCCACATATGTGATGCATAGACAGAGCAGCATGAAAACCTAAGTGGTCCAGTCGGTTCATAACTTAACAGCAGGTCTAAAATTTACATTGGACCAAAACCACTTGGTGCTTTAACCATTTTAAAAGATGTTCTCTGTGGATTTGTTAGGGACTATTTTCATACAGGGATTAATACATATTGTGTGAGCTATGTATGTATGTCAGTATTTATAGCAGCGGGGTGGTCTATGTGTTTTACTTTAGATAAACTACAAAGCTTATTTTCATTATAATGAAGGAACGTGTCACCCAGTGCAGCAATGCAGCTTCTGGATAACAAAGGAGGTCTATAGCACAGAGGACTAAACCATATCAGGCTTTGACTATACAGGCAATTCTCATTAGCGAGATCAATTCATTGTTTGTTTTGATCGTTTCATGGGACTTGTTGATAATGAGAAAAAATAGAATGAATGAAGACAATGAAGAGAGCTTCGTATGTGCATCTGTCTAAGTAATTAAACAGTGCAGTCTGAGCTGTCCCAGTCTGCAGTGGAGCTCTGAGGTTTGGCATAGTGTTTCCATGACTCAGTATCCTAGACTGGGAGACTCCATGTTCAGTCAGCAGAGAGGGAGGTGATGTTACTCCAGTCTGCTCACTGTCCTGTGCACTCCCACTGAGTGCAGCTGGTTGGTGTGCTTCTCTCTAAATCAAGAAAATATCACTACATGATGTGAATTGCAAGTTTTTGAAGTTTGTCTGTTTTTGTATTTTCCTAGAGAACTGCTCACTGGAAGGTAATTATATGGAAAAGGCAAGTTAAGGCACATTTTCAGGGAGTTATGAAAATCTGCCTGCTGTGAAGAAAAATAGCCTAATATGGGCTGTGTGTGTATGTGTGTCTATGTGTGTTTGTCTACAGGAAGTAATTGCCACTTCCATATCAGCACAGAGTGAATGTGTTAGTTTTATGGAAAAGTGTTAGGTTAAATTATTTGTTTGCATCAGATTAAGTTTCCCTGCAATAGAAGGGAGGGGTAACAGCAGAGCACTTCTTCCCTTCCTTTTGTGTGTTTTTCAGGAAGGAAGTTGCTGGGTGACTCCAGGCTATTGCTCACTGATTGGTCAGAGGAGGATGTGCAGACTTGGCTGTGCAAAGAAGGACTGGAGGAGCTCGTAAGCATCTTTAAAGTCAACAACATCGATGGACCGGAGCTCAGCCAGCTGGATAAGGAAACGGTGGCTGAGCTGGGAATCGGTGAGAGCAGAATATGAAACACAGTCACGTCCATCAGTGTGCAGCATAAACACATTAACGGGGATGGTGGGATTCAGTGTTTTCATGGGGATTTGTTTGACCCTAAAATATGACAAGCCTGAATTGGATAGTATAATATAAGCCGCTTTTATCAATGCTCTGATTTATTTGCCTGCAGAACTCTTCCCAAATAGTGATCTGATTTATGGAGCTGCAGTGTTTCTGTGTGCTTATACAAACACAAATCACACTGTGAGGGCAGAACCCCACAGGATGACCTTTACGTCACAAACAATGATAATCCCTCTGAAAATAAGATTGGTAGATACAGGGTCATCCAAGGTCTCCGTATGGAAAGTCACTATAAAAACTGTAACTAGAAAATACAAAGCCCCCCTCTGACCCACCCCCGCATTACTGTAGATGAACACACTGTAGACTTCATTGTACATCATAGCACCAAATGTACAACCATCAGCGTTAGTCGGTTTACTTTCTATGAGGGAGCTGTATTTTCAATCTTCCTGTGATTGTTTGCCTGGGATTTAATGGGAGAACTACTCAACAGATTGAATTTACATTTAGTGGAAAGTCAAGCAGGTCATCATAATGTAGCTTTTTACATTTTCACCTGGACCAGATGTATAAAACTTAGTACATACAAAGAAAGAAATATGCACCGAATCTTTGCATCATTCTGTTTTGTAATTTCTGCTCAGAGGGAAATTCGTTAGCAATCTATTCGTCTATTATCAAAACTTAAAATTTTTGAAATAACTGAATTGAGGGTTAAATGATAAAGTATGTATAACTGTACAGATTGCAAACCCCCCTCAGGCAAATTTGTAGTTTGTGATGTTGGGCTATTCACATTAAAATGACTTGACTTGATATTTATGTTATACAGATTTTTAAAAAAAAGAAAGGAGAGAAATAATTAGCGATAAAGAAGATAAATAGCAATTTGAGTTAACAGCAGGGCCATAATTAGAGGAAAGGAAATTTATATGTATTCCATCATTATTTAACAGCATGGTGTGAATAAACAAATGATTTTTTTAAAGTGGATATTATGGATAATTGCGACAGAGGAGTATATCCTGTTAATTCATGTTCATGGTATCCTTCAATAATAAATTTGGACTATTCAGTTAAAAAAAATTTTTTAAAAATCTGGCCTCTGATTGACAGCCTAAATGACAGTTTTTCAAATGCTACAATTCATCTAAGCTGAGTAATCCAGCCGTTAGCCATCAGGGCAGCTGGTTCTGTGTATTTAGTAATAAGCTTACATCCCAACATCAATATTGTTTGAAACCACTCCTCGTCAGCGGGGATGAGGATGGGTGAGGCAGAGATCTCCCAACATGAACATAGCCGGGGAGAATTTAAATGTTGAAATTAATTTTATATATAGTCAAAGCTTCCTAAATTTTAGCTAGAACATATTTATTAATGTGCTGTGTGCATGTCTATATCAACACTTAATATAACGCAAATATTAGAGGTATATTAAAGGTGTAATTTTGATTCGATTTGCTCAAATTATTTTTCAGTTACCTTTCCAACATACACATATTCTCGCAGGTTAAAACTTATCATCTCTACTGGTGAAATAACACGCCTAGTGGTTATAAACCTTGATTGTGCATGCTTGGCGGAGCTATGTGTCCACGTTGCTGCTTTCTAGTTAGCAGGCTAGTTTTATATTGATAGTTTCAGTTGAGCATGCTGCTGTCTTGCATTCTTATCTCAACACAGTTTTGATGGGCATGTTTCAGGTGTTCACAAGCTGCTTGCATGCTATAATGTGTTAAAAAGGTGGCTTTACTCTGATTATGGGTCCTTTGTGCCAACTGTAATCATGTAACAATCTACTTCAGACTCCCAGCCTCAATCACAGTAAAAACAGCCTTCTGATGGTTGTTGCATTTGCTTTAATTTGACAGCAGTAGACACAGAAGACAACTGTAATGCCAACCTGCACTGCAGGACTGAGCAGCCCTTCTGTGTGTTTGGTATGGACGATGGATCTCTCATGGTTACTGCTAAATTGAAGACAGAGGAGACAACAGATTACCACATCTTCTGTCCTTTTTGTGCTGTGCAACCAACAACTATCATTTTTCTGTGCATGCTGTTTGAGTGCACAGACATACACTGACACAAAAATTAGATTCCAGCGCACTTGATGAAATATTCATGATTCTTTGAGTAAGGGTAGGAGAAAAAAGTTTCTCTTGGATATAATTAAGTGTATCACTGCAGAGACAAGTTCCTTCTGCAGTTTTATTGTACTGTCTCATCAAATTATCAGTCTAAATGTAAAGTGGACTGTATAGTACTTATGGCTAGTGCTGCCATGAAGAACGTACATTATCACCCTATATAGATGCTGAATGTAGGTTTTCCATCCAAGAGCAGTTTACTGGATGAGTCAGATGACTTAAAAGGTTGAACATGTTTCAAGGAAAGAAGCCATTTTGATTGATTACTGTAATCTTTTGTGACATTGCAACGTGTACAGAGCTGCATGCAAGGTTTGAAAGTTCTTGGTTAAAAAAGGAGCTTGGTGGTGCTTGAATGCTTTCTCCCCTCTCCTCCAACCATCCCTACTTCCTGCTCTATGAATAAGTGCAGGAGAAAGACAAATTCTTAACATGTAATTTTGCTTCAGTAAGAGAAACAGTCAGTCCCCAGCAGCAACAGACGCTGATTATTGAGACAATTTGATAGACTTATTACATCCTTTTTGGATAGGATTTACTCAGCGTCTGTACATTGTGACATGAGGATGGAAGTAATGAATGACTTTACTGTAACTAAGTCATTTTACATATTTAAGTACCCTTTTCATCTGAAGTACTGTCCATTGCTACATTTCAGTTTGCATCAGTTACACAATAAGATCTAAAGTCAAATGAAAAAGTCATGATTAGCCCTGTGTATGAAAAGTGTTTGGACAGGACAAAAAAATACACAACATGCAATAGAATTAAGGATGAAGGCATTCTGGGTTATGGTTAATATTATTGCAAAGGTTACATCTATAGTCTACCTTGATGGATCACTGATTTGATGCAGCTTGGTGAGCATTAAGTGACTTAAACTGAACCACTCACGAGCTGACGACCATCAGCATGCTGAGTGTACATGGAGCTAAAAATGCTCCTCAGCGATGACTTCCAGGTTATGAACTTTTATCTTCATGGCCTAGTTTTGACAATTCCTGCTGTGACTGCAGAGCACTCACTGAGCTCCGAGAGGTAAAAATTACAACAGTATTTGAGAAACACAGTAGGAGTGGAGGGTTATATTCTACATTAAATTAATGAGCAGAGAAATTGAACATTGAGCAGATTGTGTTGAGCCTCACAGAACACAGGTGAAAACAACAAAATAAACTCATTTATTGGTGCAGCTCAATCTGCAGAGGACAACTTCAATAACTGCTGCATTGCATAGCAACATAGCAGTGTGTATGAGAGAGCTGCAGCCAGTAAGCTTAATGTTTATACATATTTGTGTTGCCTTGGTGATGGTGCTGCAACTATAAGAAGTGGCGGATTATTGATTTTATGTTATGTTAAGGCTTGTTGCACCTGCAGCAGTGTCATCATCTGTCTTTTTTATGCAGAGTAATTGTCGAGTTGTATTCTCTCTTCAGATGAATTCCTGTGAGGCTGTACTGATGGTGGCAGTTGTCTAAGCCTATTTATGATTAATAATCAGCTGTAAACACAGACTCTAAAGTACCTCTCTGTAGGAAAAAATATACTGTTGGTTTTGATGGTGAGAATGATGCGTGATGTTGTTCTGCCTGTTAGAGCATACGTAATGTGTTTTGTGTTATAGCTTTGGTGTTCTTTAATTGAATTGTTGTATCATATATCATCATCATATAACATTTCATTTGAGGTCCCTCCAATGTGCCACATATTCATCAGAAGCAACTTTAAGCCATAGTTTAATGGGCCGTTCCCCAAATTCAATTTGGTATTTTGTGACACGATTTCCAAACAAACATTAACTCTTAGCTAGAACCAGATGCTTTATTAAGCATTCCCAGCACACTGGTAAGCCTCACTAAAGCTCAGCAACACTTCCCTCATTACAGCAAATAAACCCTCCCTCCCCACCCCCCTCCTCCCCTCCAGGCCCAAGAATACTGATATCTTGAACTATTCTTCTAACCAAAGAGTATGTTGCTAATACTGTACAT
>JANJYP010294001.1:0-10536 GCA_024605115.1 Rastrelliger brachysoma | reverse complement strand
TCACACTTCCTATCACCCTTTCACTTTACAGTCTGCTGTCGGCGCTCCCTTTCTTCCTCCGCTGCCTCTAACCATGACAAATTGGGATCAGAAGATGAATGCTTAATGTTTTGTTTTCCTCCACGTTTTTCATCTCCACCTATCACACTGCACAAGTTTTGGTGCTACAGTCGAGTGAATACTACAGTAGAAGAGGGGATGCACCAAGTGCCAAGATGAAAACAAGTGACAATGAGTTTGTGTACAAGACCTCACAAATTTCTAAGGTTTGTTACCTGTTACTTGTGTTTCTAACAGAGGGGGAAGGTTTCAAACCCCTGTGTTAATAGGAAAACTGGATTAAACATCATATTAAGTAAAATAAGTAAATACAGCAACACATGCTGCCAATTCAGTGGAGAATTTGCACAACAAAATAATTGGCTTCTGATGTAAATTGCCTTTCAGGTTTTCTTGCCTTATCTCTTTTATAAGTCACAGTAAAAAGATACTACTTTCAAAGAAGACACAATTTATATATGTTCTGACTTACTGCTTTATAAATATTAATAAAATCATTCCCAACTGCTTTACAGAGTGAGCCAGTAATAAGCCATTAATAAGAGCTTTTAGGCAGCTGGTATTAACCCTCTACTGTCTTTATGCCAGAATCACTCTACACATTATCAGCCATATAATGGTCTGACCTGACAGAAGTGGGACACTTGGAATAAAATGAATATCAGATGTAGCTTTTGCTCTTTTTATCCCACATAGTATGTCGTAGTCTGTCATAACAACACAGGATCTGGGACGCCTCATGACATCCAGACAAAACACCCAGAATGTAGTCTGTAATGTAATTGATTGTAAAGTAACCAAGACTAACATGACTGTCTAGCAGATCTAATTTTAGTTATAGCCGTATGATAAATTCATTCCTACATGCGTGTGACCCATCAAAGTATAAAATCAAATCTAGTCTTCTAGGTCAGCAAGCAGTCAGAGGTTGTTGTGTGGGTTTATTTCACAAGTTGGCATTATTCCACTTGAAATTCACAGCCATGTAATTATCCATATGCGTCCAATGTAGACAAAAGTAATCAAGTGTAGGAAAAAAAACTGGGGGTGGCTGCAAATGAAAACAAGTTAAAACAGGAAAAAAATATGTGTCAGTTACATGAGTAAAAGATAATAACTAAACAATACAATGAATCTAAGTGTGAATATAAGTATAAGGAAACAGTTTGTCAGAGATGAAATGCTACAGTGCTTCAACAACAAAAGTAAGTTCCCTAGTTTTTTTAAAAAAAAAAACAGCACTAACAGGGCTAACTTGGATGTTAGCTATAACCTAGCCCTGGACATGTAAAGCAGTGTCCCCTGCCATTCCTGATGACAGTCTGGAGGCTAGAACAGGTGGTTCTAGTCTGTTATCACTCAATTAAATGGTTGTTACTGGTGGTTATCAGCCTCTCAGCATATCAACCCGTAACAGAGCCATGGCATCTACCAGTAGTTACGTACGTGATATGTGATAATGCAGTGCTTATGGCTTAGTTAGGTTTAGGCAAAGAAATTATTTGATTAGGGTTAGAAGTTTTGGTTAAAATGATCACTTTAAAACATGGTTAAAAATGGCAACTGTCAGTTATGAATTCAATAAATGTGGTAAAGATATTGAAAATCTTGCTTACAACCTGCAAGTTGCCAGAAAACTATTTAGATATTCACCCAATCAGCCTCCTCCTAACAAGTGAAAAATCAACAAGTTATCGTGTTATCTGAGCTACGCCATTTCCCAGAGGTCATAATTACTATGGTCACTAGATGGCGTCTGTAACACCAATGGATGATACTGCCCTTCTGAACCTACTGGCTGGTGTACAGTGTACAGACTCCTTCTTTCCATATCTATGACACTTGAAATGCTCATTCAATCAAATAAGAACATTCAAAGCAGGTGGTTACGCAATTATTCTCTAGGAGAGCGCACTGCTACTGAGTGGTGCACATTTGAGCCCTGCGAAATGTTACCTGTAAAAAACACTTTCTTATTCAAGGGTATGAAAAAATTATGCCCAAACTTTTCACTGGTATACTTTAGCTCAACTATATTAACAGGACAGATGCAAATGTTCATGACTCTGTGATCACCTACAGTAATGACCATATTGAATGGCAAAAATACTGCACTGTACAATGTTGCAATACGATATTAAGAAATTTATGAACATCTAATTTTAACTTATGATTTTTACTTGGTCACCCCCTGCCCAAAAGTTGCTCATGTTATTTCCTTATAGTTAGAACAGAATATTTAGAAAGTGTAAATGCAAAAATATCTCAAGGTGAATAGCTTTACTTTTAAAAATGTGCAAGATCTTTACCATAAATTAAATTGTTCAGTCACACCCCATGAAATGACCTTTTCAGCAATTTAGTCTCTAACAAGAGAGCAGACAAATTAAGTGATTAATGTTAATGGTGTGAAGTCATAATAGCGGCTCTAAAAGCAAGAAGAAGCAGCACTTTGAGAGCAAAATCGCCTTTAAAAAACCTGTCAACAGCCAGCTGCTCTCTGCAGCGATTCAGGCTCTGGCTGTACTTCCTGATATCTCTCTTATAGCTATTAGCAACATTTCTGAGATGTGTTCTCTACAGCACGAGCAGTGAAGCAGTGACCTTTACGTGACTTTTCTTTCTGCAAACTGACACTCTGTCTTGTCTGTCCCCACAGACATAACAGAGCTCTCTACCACATCATGACCAGGTCATTTGAAAATATTTCATCCCTTTGCTCAAACATAGGTGGAATAATACAGTAAGTTCAATTTATATCCTCAATGGTAAGATGGTTTAATCATATTGTATTTTCGCAATGATGACCATTATAACAAAATTCCGCAGCTTCGGTTATGTTCTTTCAAATTGTACTTCCATTAATGCATCATTACCTCTGTATGTTAAGGAATTTTTTTTTTAAATAATGCATCATTAAAGCTAACTATAAATAGGACAAAAGAGGTGCAGTATAATGAGAATACTTTCAAATGTCATTTTTACAAATTTCCCATAATTTCAGCAAAAAATGAACAAAACCTCAACCCTATTACATACTTTTAATCAAACTGCTTGTGGATGAATGAGTCTGCATTTATTGTATATTTACTCTGTTACTGTATTGTTGTGTATTAGCACCTACAGCTTCTCATTCTCCTCTCTGTTTGGTTCTTCATTAGACAGAGAAAGACCAATTATCTCCGACAGGCCCGCTGAGGAGTGACCCCAAGAGATAGAGTGGGGAGTGTTAACAATTATCCAACCTCCAAGATAAGAATTTGATCCATTTACTCTCAAGTATTTGGCAGCTAACACATGGACTGTGCACTCCAAAACCCTCTGAAGAGAAATTGTCTCTCCTCCTCAGTTTTTTTGGACTGAAAATTTGTCTTCCTGTCATCAAGAGAGATGTGAATCAGGCAGGGGAAAAGGTTTTATGAACTCAAAGTGCAGAGAAAAGACACCTAGATTACTTTTTTCACCTTGGGCACATCCTCACTCACACTTGTCACTGCTTTTAGTGACTATCAACATGATTTTGAGTGGCAGGAAATAGGAGATAAAAAGCAGTGAGACTCAGCAGGTAGAGATACATTGCACAAATAAACTGAACCAAGGTTAGAGTGGCATTTAATTTTAGTACACTGGTGCAGTAAAGACACTGAGAAGGTATGTTATCTGCACTTTGCTCACAGGTACATGTGACTGTCATATAACCAGTAATTAGCAAACTTTGATTATTGTGTATTTTACTGAAGCTGCAAGTAAACCTGGTGCCCTAATTGATTTTTGCACAAAAACAATCAACCATCCATCCATCCAGGAAAGCATCAGTGTGTGTGTGTGTGTGTGTGTGTGTGTGTGTGTGTGTGTGTGTGATTTCAGAGTGATAGGATTAGTGTATGGAATAATTGGGGTGATAAAGGGTCAACACTGGATTCCTAATGAGGTTGTTGGTTCTGGGGACAAGGTGCCCTCTCAAAAATGACACATGTGAACCAACACTTTACTTTCAGTATCAAGCTGTACAGAGTTAAGGGAGTATCTGTGAAAAAAGTAAAAGTCACATTATGGGTTTTAATGTCATAAAAAGAAGGTTTTTTTAATTGCCATTCAAGGCAGTGAAGTTAGCTACAAGTTAGAAATTAGCTAATTGTAGGAGACAAAAATACAGAAGAATGAGCAACATCTGGGTAATTTCTTCATAGATGGGAGGTTGGTTTTTTTGGCAAGTTCTCCTATATACATCTGTGGGAACAACAAAAATAGCCTAGCTTGATAAATTTGTATTTCATTTGATAAGCCAACAGTAAAATGAGTCCTCCTAAATGCAGAATGTTGTAAAGGGACAAAAAATCATTTATAATTTTAGGCCTAACACAACAACTACTTTCATTAGACAATATTGTCTCTGAAATAACAATGAGAAACTATATTATAATCATTTTAAGATGATTTTATACCACTGATATAATAGCAAAATGATGTGATTGGTGCAGGGGGTGGGATTGGAGATTTGGGTGCTACACTCATTAAAAATGCAGACTGCCATTAAGGGCCAGGACAGAGTCATTTACCTTTAATTCCATGTAAATGGCACTGCTCACTTCTGCAGTCTCCACTCAGAGCTACTACTTGCTTAGCCACTGTGACATGAATTGCCTCTTACCTGCTAATGTGAAGTGTTATGTATTTCAATATTGAGGCCAAAAAAATAATCAAGGTCATATACATGTAACATATGATGAGCTGATATATAAACATGATGATGTCAAAAACTTCAAAAAAAAATGTGTTCTTGTTGAAAAGGAAAATAAATGATCCTACAGCCTATGGGGATATGTTATACTGTAGTCAACAGTGCATCACCAAAATGTTCGAGGGGAACAGCCAACCCAGAGGCTTGAAGCTTAGATGCTGGACAAATATCCAAAAATGGCTTTACAACCTTAAAAGTACAGTGTGTAACTTATTTGGCTTTTTATTAACAAAAATCAAAGCAAAGGCGACTGTGTTAATGAAATTGCCCTGCAGATCATTCTACTTGCTATTTTCCTATAAAGGACCATGCATACTCTTTGCCCTGTGAGAGGGAAGACATACCACCCAAGAAAAGACTAGGAAAACATGACATAGCATTTCCCTGGTGCAGACGATTCATGAGCACGACGGACAAGGTATTAAATCAAACAGAGAAGTTTACTATTAGTTAGCCTAGATTGGAAAACTGTTTGCAACAGTTTTCAGTTGCTGTTGCTGCCAACGGTGAAGTTTTCTGTTTTCTTAGATCTAGAATTTTACCGCTGGATAGCGCTAAAAGCAACATAAATTACACATTGTAACCTTTGTGTGTAACCTTTAAAAAATGTGAAATTATACATGATAGCTGCAGTGATATCATAGCTTATATTCCATTTCACAAAAGTTAAGGAGAATTTAAATTTCAGTTTGACTTAAAAATCCCCCACCCCCATTATGTACATTTCTATCTTCATTGTAGTTTGCAGTCAGTGTTCATGGCTTCTGTGACCTTAGTGACAGTTAAGCAGCTATCATGCTTGTACTATAAGGTTTTTCTGCTCTAAAATGTAGAGGGTCATCGAGGGCTTTGAAACCTGAATGTATAATACTTGTTGCTTTTTCTTTGCCAGTTACTTTGAATTCATACTGAGGAAGAATATCGGAGGTACTGTGTGAAATATGCAACTGAAGCCTCCTCATGCTCTAACTAGATATTGAAGCCTATGCTTGTGCACTCAGTCTAGCGCCTCCATCTCATACCAACACATATCATCCCCTCTAAGTCTCCCCACCCCCTACTCTTTTCACAATCTACTCCATCATTCCCGCCTCTCCTACAATATCAAAATGGAAATGATAGACAGGCAATCTATATGGAAATTGTATAGGTGCACCAACACACTGTGCCCAGGCTACATGGACATCACTGGTCTTAATCTGTGGTTCCCCTACAACAAAATATTTTCTTTAGAAATAAGTGTGATGTTGTTTGGCTTTGATGCATTTATCAGCTTTAAGGACATTTTTTTTTTACCTATACCAGTGGGAACAGCAGAGTACAGTAAATGGCAATTATTGGTGCTGTTGGTTTGCACTGAGTCCAAATAACAGTCTATATAGAATGAACTATTTATTATAGAGCATTGACATGTTGTTATAACTTATATTGCAGCACTGTCTGCAATAAATTACATACTTATTTGCATGAACAAATATATTTTGGAGGAAATGTAGCACCGCCCAGATTGTGTATTTTATCAAGATAATAAAGAAACATTTTTCATTAGCATATCTAAGAAGTTGCAAAATATTGATACTGAGCTTATGAATAAAATGTTTACTAGCAAGAGTTTAATTTGTTTTCTCACACATATCCACTCTTGCACTACAATACATAGTTAAGATTAGGGAAAATGTCCTGGTTACTGAACACAGCAGTGACATACTAACTTTATTAAGATTTAGAGTCATAATCCTTAAGATTTCTATACTAGTTACAGGTGGCATCACAAAGTACAGTTTGATTCTACAGCAAACACTCATTTAGTAGCAGCTTTGCCTGGAATACAACAGTGCAACTGCTGCACCTTTTTTATTGGAAAAATGTATTACAATAGGATAAACCCCTTGAGATCTATCATGTCATTTTCAAAGGGGGTCCCTATGCAACCCAACTCACATTGTTGTAATAAAGATGCAGCCTGTCACCTGCAGCTTTTCATCTAAAAGCTCACTGTGGCATCTCCTTCTTGTTCCATAACCCTCTTAGAATATTTAAAATGACAAGGAAACACTGAAATTGAGCATTGTCTTGTCTTTAGAAGTATTTTGGATGAGCGATCAACATGATGAGTCATCAGCACTAATTGTGGTTGAAGCCACTGTGTTTCCTGCGACGGATTCACAATGAACCACAGCGTGTATCACTAGCAGAATGCAAGTTACAGTATGAAATGTTGTCTTTGCAATAGCAGTAAGGCAAGGCAAGGAAGCTTTATATAGTGCATTTCATACCAAGGGGCAACTCAATGTGCTTTACATAAAAAGAAGACATTCAACAAGAGTTGAAAAATAAAAACAAACAAAAAACCCAAAATAGTTTAACAGTTAAATAAACTAGACTAAAATAGAGCTCAAGGTATGAGTCTGCAGCATAAAATATTGAGTTGTATTAAAAACAATTATGAGGACTAAATTTAATTTATTATAGCTCTGAGTATAATGATGCAATGAGGAGTCTGTGTAATCAGAGGACTCTGATGACAGTGGGAAGGCGGAGTAAACATTGAGGCTAATATTTTAAAATTCAATAACGTTAGATGGTGTTGACGGTGGACTCTCTTACTAACAATAAGAACTAATACTGTATAGGGAGGCAGTTACATACACACAAAACATTGAATTGAACTGAATGAAAAAAAATGCTGACCATAAATAGTATCACAAACTTAAAAATCTTAAGGATTATAACTTAAAATGAAAATATTCCCTTACTTTAAGTGCTTTTGTTGCCTGCAGTAAATCTAACTACATGCATGCATCAAAAGTCCCATGTTTTGCATCTCATACACTGGAAAAAGCATCCCCACTGAATATAATTCAAGGAGTAATTACATTCCTTTCAAAATGTAACTGATTAAAGAAACTAAGTGTCATTTGAAGGAAACCAAAACTGAACCTCCTCTATGTAAGAGATACAACAAGTAATTAAGAATACAAAAACACACAAACACACACAAAAAAGCTGACAAAAACATTTCTGTTTTTGTCAGAGGTAGTGAGACAAAACTTCATTCATCTTAGACCTAATCGGAAAATAAAACTATGTGCAATTTACCCCTGATATATGACTTTAATCTCCTTTTTGGTATTGTCAAACAGTTTCTATCCAATCCAATGAGATGTGATGATAATGAAATGATGTAAAACATTATCATGAGATTGCTAAGCAAAAATAAGCAAAGTGCATACAAGTAGTCAAATCACTAACTAAATTGAAACCTTGGGGCTGTACAACATTTCTGCAGCATCAACGTGAAAATCAGCATGATAAAGCGCTCTTCCTACTTATATAACCCTCTCTTCCTCCCACTGACTTTGCACATAGAGGTTTTTATTATATTGTCTTCCCAACAAAACCTCTGCAATATTGGTTTTGAGAGAAAGAAAGGAGGAAATTAAGAGAGACAAAGGGTGAGAAATGACAGAGGATTAAGAAATAAGGTAGGTTAAATGAAGGAAGAGAGAGAGACGCAGAGTCCTTTCTTGACACATTGAATATGCTGCTGTAGGTCGGCGCTTGTTCCATGCTAAGTTGTTGTATTTCCCCTCAGAGACCCATCATACTGCCTGAAAACCTGCCTCCTTAACACAGTGCTTTAGAAAGGTCAGAGCAAACTCCACAGTACAACTGGACCAAGACTGCTGATAAGTGTGAAGATGCAGCAACAGTTCCCAGGTGAGTTTCTGGCGTTATTGAATTGCAACCTCAGACAGAGAGCACAGCAACATCAATCGGAGTAAGGGCGTAGCATCAACTTCAGATTAAAGGACAAAGCTTGTAACTAAATATCACTTAAAATGCTATTAAAAGACATTTTACGTAAGCGTGCAGACACTAAGGTGGTGACTGTAACAATTCCTTTAAACTTAAACTCTTTTCCCCCTTTTCTGTTTTTGTTTCCTTGTTGTCTGTTTCCACACCTCTGAACAGCTGCCAACATCTCCATTTTTTTATGCACAGTTCAAATACAAAAGCAACCGTCTAATCAGAGCTTTGTAGGTGGGATAAATAAAATAGATTCTCATGGTTCCAGAAAGCTACATTTATGAAACACAACAACAGACACTTAAATGCATTTCCTTGCCTACAAAACATTTCTAGATGCATTTTTTACATTTATTAGTGAACTGCTACATTTGTAAGCACTTCATCTCCACCAACTGCCAATCAGCAGAATAGTGTGAAACCAATGGCATGGTGTGAATCCCGCCATCCGTGTACTCATGCATCCTTGTCCTCATGCAAAAAATAAATGAAACAGGGAGCCATGAATGAAAAGCTGAAAAGATTTGTTGTGTATTAAGTCTTAAATTAGGCTTCGAATGTGTGAAGGTCTTGTCTGAAGGGGGCATTAAAGAATGTGATGGCAATTTAGGTTTCAACAGTAATTAAGGGCTGAAATCTATTTGCTATATATTCATACATGGTCTGTGCTGTTACCATAGCAACAGGTCATTCTGATAGAAGAAAGGAGGCATAAAAACTGGTTACACATTTGACAAACTTAATTTCCTCCTCTTTTTTCTCTCTTTCTATGTCATCTCAGTCTATGTCAACAATATCTGTCTTGCCAGTTGAATCTTTTCCTTTTCTTTATCTCTCTCTCGCCTCTATCTACAGTAAAATAACACACACATCTGCGCTTGATCTTATCTCAAACAGCTCATCTTGAGCCCCGTTTCCCTTCAGATCAGACTCTGCTGATTCTTTGTTCTTTTGGCTTCACTCTCTTCACCCACCGCTGGCTGGATAATCAAAACTCGCTTGGCCTTTCCTGGCTTTTAGGGACAACCACAGAGAAAAAAAAGTTGCTTTGTAACAGAGTCAGTAATGAGGACCTTGTTTTTGTTCTGACTGGCGTTCCTTCTTTTAAGTAAAGCAGTCAAGGGTCATCTCTTTCGACTATGTCGGCCTTCCTAATGAGCAGAGTGGACACCAAGCATACACTGCTGTTTGCTTTCCAGTGGTTCACTAACCAATTATTTATGTAGCTTGAACTTTTGAGGACTATGATAGGGAGAAATACTGCATTAAATTGTTCTGACCATTTGTACATAGCAGGTACATGGGTTGCTACATTTCAAACAAGAACACTTGAAACAAAAAAGAAATGTGTAGAAGTCCATAAAGACTGTTTTTCTCATCATGTAGTTTAAGGGTTGATCACACCAAAAAGCAGCACAACAAAACATGTGAAGTAGGGACTACGCGCAGGGCTAGCTGCTAAGCTAATGACTAACAAATAAGGCTACTAAGTCAGGATGATAAAAGCAGTAGTCGGTCACAATAACTCCAAGACTCTTGTTATTTTCTTTTTACCAGGTCATTATTAAAGAGGAGGAAAAACTTAGCTCAACTGCTAACAAGACAGTTACGGTTTATATGTGTGCCAGTGACTTCTGTCTAAATTGTCCATAGGCTATGCCTCTTTTGTCAAGCAGTCAATAGTGCAGCAGAGAATTAAATAGTGCTGCAACGCAAATAATAAGTTACAATAACTTCATCCATTTTGAAAAATGTATTTCTAAAAAACATAAATTACATAAATGTGCTTTCTTTGTGTTAAAACACATTATTAGGTTGAGGTACAAATAATGCCCACATTTCTGTAAATTAAGAGCACTGTATAGCCTTATTGTTCTGTCTTTGTGAATCGAACTCTGCTATGATTGTGCTCCCTCCTAAATCAA
>JANJYP010293727.1:0-10321 GCA_024605115.1 Rastrelliger brachysoma | reverse complement strand
CATAGTTGTTGAGTCTGTAAAATGCTCTAACATCATAAACAAAATTGCCTTCACCACCAGTATGTTGGACTTGACAGAAGTATCAATCAGTAGGTGTATATCAAAACCTCAGCAGATTAAACTGAAAATGTCTGCATAGCTGAACTCACTTTGAGCATTTTTCAATTCTGATGACATGCAGACAAGTGATGAGAATATATAGAGTGATCAAATGATTCAAATATTCAGATGTCATTAAAATTCCAATGATTGTTGTGCGATTGCATTCAAAGATAATGTTGTTTTTGGTCAACTTATACAAGTTGTTCCGCATACTGAATCATAGCAGAACAAATTGTGCTGAGAACTTTTTTGGCAAGTCATGTATGCATTCATGTAAACCTTTTCAGATAAACAACACACTAACTTAATGTGATGTAAAACATCATCAGTCACACAGAATTTATATGCAGATGTCTTCATTTGAGCTATTTCTGCCATCACCTTTCTTAATAGTGCAAATAATGAAAGAACGCACGGGAGGGTGTGGGAAGTCATGTGTCCGTCTACACATGTCTGTGAGGAAAGGCAGAGAGGGAGGGCAGCGAGAGGGAGAGGGAGAGAGAGAGAGAGAGAGAGAGAGAGAGAGAGAGAGAGAGAAAGAGAGAGAGAGAGAGAGGGGAAGAGTTAGCGAGAGAGTGAGAAAGAGAGAGAGAGAAATAAGTTTACACATATAAGCAGGATCAAGGAAGCAGAGGAGATCATTTATGATCTGGGAAGTATCTCGGGGTCAGACACATGTAAGATAAACCATGTGAGGTAAGTCAAAACATTTTAAACATCTTTTCCCCATTCATGTGGGGAAATAAGAAGATTAATCAAGCATGTATAGTGCTATATTTCAAAATTATACATTTACGTTTGGATTTCACAGTTTGCAGTTTTGACAATGATGAAGGTTCATGCAAGATGTGATGTTTGGTGTTTGCGTTAAGACAAAGAAATGTATATTAATGAATGAATGTGTTGCTTAGTGATTCATTTATGTCACCTTTTCTCTGGTTACACATTCACAGGGTGTTAGTTAGCATGTAAGTGGGTGGTTTAGTTTAGCATCACAAGACAATTTATAGGATAAAACATATGCATTTCAAGGAAAGCTATGTGTACATCTGGCAGTTTTCTGAAGGTAACTTGATATTTGAGTGTTGGATTAGCCGGCGGTTTCTAATCTAAGGATCTAATGTTGGACACGGATAAGGAGTGGTGGATGGTCAGTTTGTCTTTCAGTTAAAACCTCTTTAATCNGTGTGTGTGTGTGTGTGTGTGTGTGTGTGTGTGTGTGTGTGTCTGTGTGTGGAATAACATGTGGGACAGCAGGCAGGACTTTAGACTCTTGCAATTTTCCAACTGGTTATTCTTTTGATTTTCTTTTATGCATCTTATTTCATTTTAAAGTGTTTTGTTCCACATATGTCTAACAGTCATGAAACAGTGATAAAATATGTATTCATGCATACACTTATAGCTTGTGTCTGTTATTCTTATAAATGTATACACCCAGATTTGTTTTCTATAAGTCTAGGTTGTGCTATTTGGATTTAATTATTCTTATACATTATTTCATGATTTTGAGTAAAACACATGACAGTTAAGTACCTATCAGTTGTCATCATGTTGAGTTTTTTTAGTGAGCCAGAGAGACAAGATGTTTTTATATTTTTATGATGCCTGCTTAATGGAATCAGCACAGCATGCATAAGCCAATGGGGAAAACATGCCCCTTCTTCAATATGTGACAGAAAAAAAAAGTTAAGCAGCTCAGTACAAGAAGACAAGGCAAGGACACAAAATAGACAGTGCACAGATTATGCACTGGATCCCTCCTTAGATGTTGTCAAAGGATATTGTGAAATGATTGATCTATATTGTCGGCCTACCTTGTCTTGCCCAGGCCCGGATGTTTTGCCACATTATCTCTCATTGTTGACTCATCTGCCTCACCAGCTATGCTTAATTTGTTCCATGATGAAGGGGTTTTTTTATATTCAGTCTCTTGACCTCTATGTGCAGATTCTATGATGTAGGGAGTGACTGAACANTCACCAGCTATGCTTAATTTGTTCCATGATGAAGGGGTTTTTTTTATATTCAGTCTCTTGACCTCTATGTGCAGATTCTATGATGTAGGGAGTGACTGAACTGCAACATGATGTCACATAATTAGATTTTGCTGTTGGGTAGAGCGGATGCGTGGTTGGTGGCACAATTGAATATCCCGCAATTGTTTTGTTTTTTTTGTTTTTTTTTAAAGGGAGGCTGTCTACAAATCCATTTTTGTGGCTCATGAGACATTACAGAAGTAACACACTAAGCCTTCTGATAAGCTGTGCAGCAAGCATATCTTAAGGAGTTCTTATGACTTAATGGTGGTGAAGTATTTAGCCATGCGTGTGGAGTATGTGTCCAAAGTTTACACTTACCTCTAAGTGCAGAAGCGGTGTTGATATACAGCAGATACAAATGCAGTACAGTTAAGACCAGCCATTCTCATCATGTGGATCAATCGTAGGTGTCATATGACAGGCTTCTTTGATCAATAGTGTTACTTACAGTAATGCCAGTGCTTTAAAAAAATCTGAATATCACTTCAGAATATATCAAATCACCATCATTTGAAATTGTTTGAAGATGTGCATTTTCTGCCCATTTTCTGCTCATCTAAAGAAAATTAGGTCTGATTTTTTTTGCCCATCCTCCTTGACTGTCTTGAAAGCAAACCGATTAATTATGCAATGAACTGTAAAATGATCTTAGGTACTCATCATGGTACTTCCGTGTTGTGTTTCACTTGTTACTTTACTATTGGCGCAGCAGCAACAAAATGAAAGTGTAGACAAACATGGATCATTTTCTTTTCTTCTCTTCTCCGGGGTGTTAAATCCTCTCTGACTCTTCATGGCTTATTGCCAGCAAAGCCTTGTTCTTGTTGCACCAAATGAGAGCAGCAGGCTGACCAGGGGTACAGCTTGATCTAAACTCCATCAGCACTGAACAAACAAAGTCACCATAGCAACAAGGGGTGTTTATCCCCGAGGGGAATCCATTGACAATATTAAAAAAAAAAAAAAACATTATAACCTTGGATTTTCTGAATCGCCAGCAGCAGGTGAAACAATGGCTGCAGTTTAATGTATAACACAACATATAGCTTGAGCAAACACAAGGTACATTAAGATCTTGATTTGAGATAATGAACACTTAACCTAATGTACAATGACTAAATTCATTTAAAAAAATGTATAATATATAATTACTGAATTACCTAATTCCTTTTTATACTGCGTGAACCAGTATCTTCACACAACAGATGTGGGAACTTCATTATGCTACTTTCCTTCACAACCTAACATGCAAGTATTGGTATATAAAATAATTCTCTTATAATGGCAGTGCAGCTCCTATCTCCAGATGGTAGAAGTGAGCAAATACATTAGTTTTTTCATTAAATGGTCCATTTGTTCAGACCTTACTCATGACCTTTGACCTAATTTCTCTTGTCCTAAAACTTATATGACCTGAGCCCAGTCTTTCTGGTATTTTTTTGTGTACCAAGCTCTAAAGTGCTGAATTATGAATTGACTAACTGGCACTTGCACATCCATTAGTCAACTTAGCTTAGAAAATTATTTTTGAAGTATGAACCAACCCTTGTAATTTCCTCACCCTAATAACTCTATGTCCGCTTTTCTTATCATTGTCATTTATAAGCTTTCTTTTATCATATTTGTCATCTCAGCCAGGAATTGATATGGCGTTGGAAAAACCCTGAACAGGGTCACCTTCGTCACAAAGTAAAAGATAAAGCAGGTCCTGGAGAAAACGGGTAATATAAGCTTCCTCATGTATTCCTGCTGTTTGTCGTCACTAGCAGTTTAACAAGTTCTCTCTTATTAAACAGAAACGAGCGGATATTGAGGTCAGAGGGGTCAAGCATGAGTGCATGAAATATTCACATACCAGTGCCATCTAATGTCACAGACAGTCTGCTGTTTTAAAAGTTGCTTCAGCTTTAGAATCATCCATCCTTAATTAGAAAATTTGAGAGCTATCGATCCTCGCCAAATGTTATCTATTTTGTACGGGAGTACATCAGATGTCATAAAGATGCAGACAGCAAATTAACAATAACATCATGAAACATTTTGAACTTATTAACAATTGGCCAACTAAAAAATAAAAAGAGACAGCATTGCATATCATGCCTGTACTTAATTTATTTTACATTTCATATGTGTTTAAAGAGTAATGAATTGCTTGCAGGAGCCTGCATAAAGTTATGCTTTGAGGTTGCACAAGAGCCTACTGATTTTTTTAGGGATGCATGATAAAAACAAAGCAGCTCCTCCGCAAGGCATGACAGCTGTGATTTTGAAAAAGCTCTTCGTAGAAAGTCTGGCAAAGATGGATCGCATTTGACTAATTTATACATACTTTATTATTAGCCACTTTATTCTTTTGAAAAGGAAACATACCTTTATTTGTGGATGTAAATCCTCCAGTGAAGGAGTATTTGTGTCTAAAAGTATACAATAAAACAATAAAATTGCATTTCTGAAAAAGGCATAGGGTCTGATACACAGGAATCTTGCTCTTTTTTGGACAAAAGAGTTCTGTTGACTCACCGCACACTTAAAAGGCTTAGACTTGTTTACTTTGCTCTCAGACTGTGACAGAATGTTTTATGATTGTTTTAAGATCTTGTCTTGCCTTGACAGTGATGCACAATATAGGACAGCCCACGCTTCAGCAAATGCTTTAGTGAATTTCATTGTCTCTAGGGACCAGCTCTCCAACCTCAGCATATACTGTACATACAAAGATACAGTCTTATTATCTGCCTGTGTGCACTGTTGGTAATCTGTCACTCATTATATAAATATGTAGGCTTTTGATCTCTTCACATACACTCTTTGTTCTACAAACTCTCATTTGTCAGTGTAGGAGCTATAATGTATAGCCTGCATAATGTCAGCTAAGATCATAAAAAGCAAGGAAGAAAATAATCCAATAATTTTCTGTGGCTCAGGCAAAAAGGCAAATCAGCTCTTTTGTTGGAAGAATTGAGATGTAGAATCTGATAAGGTCTTATAAGGTCTTATAAGGAATAGTGGTACCAGTATTTCAAGGGTTTTATTTTACACGAAAATGATAAATGACTTATGGTGCTAACAAAAGCACAAAAATATAGCTGCTGGATTGATGAAGTTGAAATGTTTAACTTGTGGGTGTATACCAACTTTATAGTGTATAGAAGATAGTAGATAAAGAGAGTAGAGCATCATATCCAGTAACGTCACTTGCCTCAAGGAATAATAGTCTGTTTTTATTGTCTGTGGTATTGGAGTGTGTATGTAATCACCTATGTTCTTACTGGCACAGTCAATTGGAGAGTAATAGAAGAGACATATGAAGGTGGCTTATGTATCTCTTTATGACAAGATATGACATATTCATTTAATAACTGTGGATGCTGAGGCCAAATGCTGAGACAGTATAGGTCAGGGTACAATACTAGCCAACCATACTGTAATTATATGTATTAGCATGAATTTGGTATATACAAAAAAATAGCACATTGTACAAAAATTCATTTAAAAAAAGGAATGCAGTTTGTAAAAATAAATGAAGGTCGCTGCTATTTTAACTGTTGGACAATACAATATGGGCAAACTGTATTACCATAGTTTAACATTGACTGCAAAGCCAAAATAAGTTCACTTTTTTTTGTAAAACTCTGTGACAGAAAGCTATATCCTCAAGCTATCCCTATATGTCAAATGCTCAGACACCACTTTTGACCTTTAACAGACAGCTGCAGTTAGACTACTTCATGAAAGGTTGGAATGATAAACATATTTTACTTTTGAATTCCACAATATTGAATGTTATTTATGGTGAAATGTGAACTTTGAAGTAATGACAGTTTTTTTTCCTCCCCAGGGTGAAGTTTATACCTCAGAGGCCCACATCAGTGGCATTATGAAAAAAAGAAATGGCTGTTAAGTTCTTCCCGCTCAGTGATCTACTCATGAACTTGATTACCATTATACTCAGGAGACGTGGAGGGGATTTTCCGATTAAAATGTGAACTGGCGGTACTTAAGAAAGTGTGGAGATAAGTGCACTACCAAGATAGTGACAGCAGCACTGTGTCAGTGACCCTGTGCCTGGGGAACAAGGCACCATGATCTCCACAGCTCTCCGCTGGCTGGTCCTGGTGTCTTTTATAATTCTAACCATCAGTGGAAATGTACTTGTTTGTTTGGCTGTGGGGCTCAGCCGTCGACTGTGGCGAATTGCAAACTGCTTTGTGGTGTCGTTGGCAGTGACAGATCTCCTGCTTGGTCTGTTGGTGCTGCCCTTGTCTGCCTCTGTAGAGCTACGCAAAGGGAAATGGCCCTTTGGAGGAACCCTATGTAACATCTACATCTCACTGGATGTCCTGCTGTGTACATCTTCCATACTGACCCTGCTGGCAATCAGCGTGGACCGATACCTGGCCATTTCATCTCCCCTTAGCTACACCCGCAGAGTTACCCGTCCAAGGGTGACACTGGCTTTGATCGCCATCTGGTCCTTGTCACTAACTGTGTCCTTTGTGCCCATCCACCTGGGCTGGAACACAGTGGACTACAGAGTGCAACACTTGGACTGGGGCATGGGGGATGAAGACAAGGAGGATCGCTACTGCCAGTTTGAATGGAATAACAACTATGTTCTTTTTTATGCCTTTAGCTCATTTTACCTGCCTCTGATGGTCATGTGTGGAATGTATCTTTGCATATTCAGAGTGGCACGAGAACAGGTCAGTGTTTATAATTATAATGCACATTTCCAGGTCTACATTCCATTCCACTTCCTCATTTATCTTATATTGATTCTTAATACAGCCCCTCAGTCCACTTTAGTTTGAAGCAGGATATTTTAGCTCCTAAAATATGATTTCTTGTTTGAAATCTGCAGTTTAGTAGAACTACTAACTTATGCATCAGGATTAAAATAACTCAACAGTTTATAAAGTTATATTCATTGAATTAGATAATGGATGAGCAAAGTCACCACATCTCACTAATGTATCTTCTGGCTGTCTAACCTTCTCTTAACCAATGCTTTCAGGTGCGACGTATTCGTGCTGCCACTCCATCATTTGCACGCACAGCATCAACTGCTGCCATAGCCCAAGAGCACAAAGCTACAGTGACCCTGGCAGCTGTTCTGGGGGCTTTTGTTATCTGCTGGTTCCCCTACTTCACCTTCTTCACTTGTATGGGAATAAAGGAAAAGACAAATCCCCCCAATATACTGCACTCTGTGGTCCTGTGGTTGGGCTATTTTAATTCAGCTATTAACCCCATCCTGTATCCAGCCCTCAATAGGGATTTCCAAAGGGCCTATGCAGAGTTGCTTCGCTGCAGAGGATCGTCTCGCAGAAAACCACAGCTTACTCACGCACCTGTGCACAAGCGATTGACCTTTACTAATGGACAAAGGCTTTCCCAACAGTCTGAAGAACATATAGACATAGTTAAGAAAGAAACAGAGGTGAAAAACCTCACACTACATGACAGAAATGGCATCCCTGATTGAGCCAACTTCAAATGCCATGAACCCAACTGTTCCACAACTGGACTGTCAACTCACAGCAAAATATTGTAAATTACAAACTGTTCACAGTACTAGATTAATCATTGACACTATCAGTTAGGTGTTTAGTGTATGGTGCCAATTATAATGCAGTTCATGTAAAACTCAAGCTACAACATTATGAATGTAATGTAACATTTTTGTTTTTTAGTGGATTTCAGGATTGAATTGTCCATAATTTAGGTGGCCAAGAATTTACAAAAACTGTTTTTATATAAAGACAGATCTTATGATCCATATCCATGGTAACTGACATGTGCATGGTGATACATGAAACAGACGAACTGCATGTGACAGAAAGCGAAGTCAGGATCAGCAACACTGATGAGCTACTGTCTTATTTTCTGAAGTAGCTGCCTAGATTCAATAAAACTGACCTTCAGTTTTAAATGGACACCCGGATGACAACACTTTTTACTGTGAATAAAATCTGCAGCACTGAAAAGTCTGTTTATTATGCTGAACACGTGTAAAAAGCAGACGATGAAATATCAATTAAAGAATGGGCATAGTAGAGCAAAGTGGAATGAATAGCTGACTCAGTAAGTTTCCCAGCGGCCTGCATGGAGACACATGTGGTTAAAAGTTAGCAAATTGTTTATTTTCTCCCCCTTAACTCTGCCAATGAAAGTGAATAAGTGACCAGCAAGTTGATTTGATATGTTCAATATGTGTATATGTGTGACTGACCCCAACAGTATGACCTAAATGACTAACTGAAACAGAACAAGGCATTCATAAAAATCGGATTTTACACTAATTATTATTATTATTATTATTGTTATTTATGCATACCAGCTACATATTCTAACTATTTGAGTTAAGATGAAGACTGCTTGAATAAATGAAGTCATGTAATGAAGCTGCTCCTAAGAATTTTTGACTCATTTTAAATATGTGTTTTCTACTGAACAAAACCTCTTTTCATAAAATCACCATTTCGACTTGCTGCATTTATATTTGTTACAAGAATAATCCGCCCACAAAACCTTGACAGTTGAGGTATCTTGGCACTACTAAGTGACTAAGATGTACAGAGAGCCTAGTATTTGCATTTGTATCTATATTTGTTGAGGCAGTAAAATTATTTGTATTTGTACTCAAATAAAAGCAGTAGTAGGTGTAATAATCCTGTTTTGTTTGTCATTTTATAGCACTTCCAGTTTTAGAATATTTAAGTGGTTTTTTTGTTTCGTTTTTGTTTTTAAACTATTATAATAACTATGAATTCCTAAATGTAATATTGGTTTATGGCAAGTGTAACCATAAACAAATCATGAAACCAAAATAGCATTATCTCGTAATGTGGAAATGAGTAACACTGAGTTTGTGATGTAAAAACAAGTTGAAATCACCAACATAATACTGAGCGCCAATATGTCAAAGCAAACTGCTCTGTCAGCAAAAAAGACTAAACTTTATGTTAGCTCTGCAGCCGTTAGCTCTGTATAGCTGCTCGGTCAGGGGAAATGCACAAATGGTGTTATTGAATCAAGATGAAAAGAACACTCTCTATAACAGATACCTTTGCAATTTTGCTGGAAAACTTCCCTCACAGGTCAACTTTTGGTGTACTTCCAAGTCAGGGACTGCCTGAAAACATCCCATATTGGTTAAATGTTTTGTTTATTATATACAGATTAGCAGCTACATACAGTACACACAGTGTTCAGTGTCAAGCAGGCAGAGTACAAATACCTACAACGCTCATTTGAGAAAAAACTTTGCAGCTTTTTCACATTTTCTTCCTCCCCAAAACCAAACAATTTTCAAAATGCTTGGACGAAGTAAATACAGTATTCGTAAAAATGTACTTTTGTGCTTTGCTGAATACCGTATTTGGATTTAGCTGTACTCCTACCCGCTGACATCTTGTGTATAGTTAGATAAGGATGAAAAACGATAGAATGTGCAAGAGTAGCCGTCTTGAAAAATTGTGTTGTAAATATAAAAGAACATGAAAGAAACACACACACACACACACACACACACACACACACACTCAGGCATACCCACCAGACTAGTAATAAACTAAAAAAGAGCACCAGGGTTAATACTGAGTAGCTACCTACAGATAGTGAATGAATGAACATAATTAAATTATGATCCAGGAATAAACTAACAGAATTGTAAACAACCATGGTTACTTTCAGCATTCACAGACATGTTAGTGAATAGAAATACAAATTTAAATTAATATACATTACAATATATGGAATATTCATTATTTTTCATTGAATGTATCTATTATGGCATTTTGTCAATTACGTGTATTTTCTAATCATTAGTAAACCTTTTGTATCTATGTAGCCATTATTTAATCAGTAAATCATGTCATACTAACAAGGCTATCACTTAAAACTCCACTTTTACATACAGGTTATCTTTATAGTGTTTTATATATGAAATCAGTAATGTGTTTTAAATGTTGTCGAGCAATCCCATTGTCAAGACAACATAAGCTAAGAGTCATCCTCTGTGCCACTGATGGTAGTTGAATTAGACGATTGCAGGAAAAGTTAATGAGGAAGTGAGTATTTGTTTCAGTCCTGATGAAGAGAGGGTGCTGCTTACTAGAAGACCTCAGATTAGAATAGATTCATGACTATAAAGTCTGAAACTGAAAGCAATCAGG
>JANJYP010293407.1:0-10866 GCA_024605115.1 Rastrelliger brachysoma | reverse complement strand
ACACACACACACTCATGCAGAGGGCACTGTTTGTCAAAAAACCTGCTTGTTAGTATTGTTAGCTTTTACTTTTCCAACATTCTGACAGACAGAGATATTTGCACCAGACATAGTGTGTGTTCCATCTTGGGAAGAAAAAGTGTTTGATAATGGTATTAACCAGAGAGCTGAGCAAGGCTGGGACTGCAAAACCTACATGATATAACTTTCACTCAACATACTCTTCAGTGTCATATAGGACATAATTCTGCTACTGAAGGCACTGAAACATATGTTTTACTCTCAACCTATATTTCTGAGCAAGCCTGGCTAGCCTCGAATCATGTTATATGATATTCTGCTACTCCTGAATGAGATATTGATTTTCAAAAGGGTTCCTTTCATTACAGCATGCCTGCAACATTAAATTGAGCCTACCGTATGTCTTCAAAATCACCAAAGTACTGTAAAAGAGCATGCTCAAGAGTCCTTAGCTGAGGAATGCCTAACACAAGGTGTTGAACCTTGTGTTAGGCATCCAGAGCTAATGCAAGACATCTCGAAGCATCATTGGATAATTTTCTCCACTAATCAATACCTTCAGGTATCTGCATACATCCTGGATCTGCTTCTTCCTGTGCTGAGATGTCATTTACTTCAGTGACCTCGTAATACCTCTAAGCTCTGTCAAGGTTCAGCGGCACTCAGTGACAGAGATGGACTGAGCTGTTAATCTCCCTCACCAATCTCCTCAGACACACTCACTCTGTCACCGATACCCTGAAGCAGCAGCCGCTTCTTTTCCTCTTTTCCCTCGTGAACACTGACAGGTGAAAGGACTGGATAAGTCGTATATCTCACTATCTCTTCAGATCAGTCACCATGAGGATGTGCTACTGTATCTGAGTCTGTCAAGGTCACTTCTAGCATTGTTCGGTATAAACACTAACAGTGTTGTTCTTTAATAAAAAGCTGAGTTTCACAAAGGCCTTAGTGAAGTTCTTTAAATAAATTTTGTGTATTTGGGAATGTGAAGAGTGCTGAAATATTTGAATCAGAGAAACTGAGTGAATCACCACAAATTCTACAAGTAAGAAAACCTTTGTATAAAATGTAATGATAATGGTTGCTTCAAATAAAATTCAGACAGGCATCTTCTTTTACTTTTATTTACTTAAGATAAAAAAGGGTAACATCTAAATTATGAAGGTTGATATTAAAAAAAACCAATAGACTTAAAAAGCATATGAAGAAGCGATTAAGACAAAGACATACATGAACTAAATAAAAGTAACTGACTGATATCCAAACATAAAAATATCTAAGACGATTTGTTAATGGAGGAAATACTTCATTTGATTTCAAAAGGCTCTTTAAACATAATGTCATCCATTAGGACACAGAGATGGATGATGAAGAAAAAGAAATACCAGCTAAACACTGATTGGATTAACTACCTTTTTAGTCCATTAATGAACCACTTTAATTTGGCTAACTTTGTCTGTGACCTTCTCCGGTGACCTCCTCCAATATATTGAGCAGTGTTTGAGGAGAGAGGGTGAAAACACCTCTTCAAGGGAAATTAATATTCACAAAGGATGCTGTCCTCCGCTGCACTAATCTGCATGAGATCTGACTTCCTTTCATTAATCAAGACAAGAATGCCCTGGTGCATCAATGTTGTTTACCTTCGGAGTTTGTTGTTTTCCCAGCCTGTTGACTTGAAGTAAACAACACAAATCACACAGCAATACATGACTTAACTTATCTATCCACACTGCCTGCTGTGGTGTCATAACTATAGGTTTTAGGGAAGCCAGGGTTGTGATTAATACATGGCTAATATATTCACATACTAATCAATTATTAATATGTAAATAATACCTGAGAGAACTGTGTTAATTTTGATTATAGGATCAACAGTGATGAGTCAACATTTATTCTTAATCACAGAAATAGCAACATGGCCTTCATTAAATGTTTAAAAGAGCAGTTTTACAGTATGAAACCTTTTCCCTGAGTTGTACATATACTGAACAATTAGAGGGGATACATGAATTGCTAGCACTACATTTTGCTTCAAAAGATGTGTGGATGATGCTCTTTGACACTGCACAGAAAATTATTTTAAAACAAATTTTATAATTTTATATCTTCTATAACTAGCAAGCAGATCAATCTTCTGTATTACATGAAATAGATATTTAATAAAATAATTATCAAACAATTGAAATGTCATCATAATTATATAATTTTTTAATTGTTGAAGATACTCCCCCATTATTTAGTTATTTAAGACAAACTACCCTCATAAATATTCTTAAAATGCATATAGTAGCTAATAAATATTTTTTAGGCTATAATGTTATCTACCGCTAATGCTTATCAAAAATATGTTTTAATGTGCTGAAAAATTCTATTATTGATATTTAGGAATATGCAGTACTGTAGTATAGGTTTTTACCTAGTTTTTACCAATTGAGTGTACAAGTTATAATGCAGTACACCTGCTCCTGTCCTTTTTACAACAATATAAGCACACCAACACGTCTGTCAAAGTGCTTTTCTCCAGCTTTACAAGCTGAGGCACACTTTTCCTTCAACTGCAGCTGAAAGAAAACTCCAGCTTGAGTGATCCTCATGTATTTTCTTTCCCTATACATGCATTTGCAGTACATTTAGGGTCAATGAAACCAATTCAAAATAGTGCATCTGCGTTAAGCACAATGAGTGTTTTGCAACATACTTTAAAAACAGACTTTTTGAAGATACAAGGCTATTATGTGACAGAAGTCACTTTGCACTCAGCAAAGAAGCTATTTTTCTTCACTGTCTGATGTAAACCTTTTCTGTGCTTCTCTTCTTTTTGTTGTGAGCAAGGTCAATACGGAAAATTATTGGCTTAGAAAGGTGGAATAAAAGTTCTAATTGTGTGTTAGCAGATACAATTCCTCCTACAGTACACAGGGCCACTGATAATAATAATAATAATAATAATAATAACAATAATAATAATAATAATAATAATAATAATAATAATAATAATGACGATGATGATGATGATGATGATGATGATGATGATGATGATGATGATGATGATGATAATAATGATGTTAAAAATTACTTATTTGACTAAACTTCACAGGGACACTTTTGGGTTCAAGTTTTATTTTTGATTTAGATTTAAGATTAAATACTTAATTATATACCTATAAAATATTTTTAAAATTCTCTGAAGACTGCAAATAATCACCAAGAGCTTTTGCACAAATTCAGTTTAACTGCAAGTTAAGCTGCCAGTTAATGAACTACTACCACTGATGTGGTCTGCGGCTGTAAGGCCATGTGAAGTGAAGTATTACATAGGTTCCCAGGACTGGTTCCACTTTATGTGAAAAGTATGTCCTGGAGACAGAAAAGCTACAGTACATTATAGTCATTTTATTAATCCATTACATCACTCAGCCCCTGGAGGAAGTCTGCTTTGAGGTCAATAATTTCAGAGATATGGGCAAAACAGAGCAGGATGGAAGGATTCTTGAAACACAACACCAAGAGGAGAGAAATGGTCCCAAGTTGGGTTTCACCTTTAGTAAACTAATAAATTAAGGGCCCCACGTTTTATTACTTCAGAAATGGAATTAAAGTATAAATTCCTCCATTTTACCTTTTGATATGTTCTCTCATTAAGAAGGGGATGAAATTGCACCTCCTGCTGCTTGGTGCTCTCTGAGCAATTGTTCTTTTACAGTGTTGTGCTTTCAAGGCAAGAGTGTAATCAAAATCCTGAGCATTGCAATTAAATACAATGGCTTTCCCTATCCCTGTGTGGACATCTGCCGAACAGAGCACAGAGAAAAAATGGCGGAGTGAATATATTGAGTCTGTATTGAAGGAGGGTGAGTAATCTGGTATATATTGTGAGTGCACACTCCACAGACCACTGGCTGTGAATAGCCTTTGTCTTGTGAACTGGCTTTAAAGTTCTCCAAGTAATTTGAAATAGTGCTTGAACATTATTATATTGCTGGATTTTCAGCCTTCAAAAGAAAGAGAAGAGCAGGAAAAATGTCTGTTGTGATTGACGCATGCAGTCAATGCATACCAGATAGAGACAAAACCATAACATCAGCCGGAGTTTAAATGATCATATCAAGGCCTTGGAAAATATCTCACATGGTTTAAATCTGTGGCCATATTCATTGACAAGCTCCCATTGTATTATCTTACAGTATATTACACAATACTGTTAAATACGCTTGGTCTAGTCTGCTTCTTTTGTATTCTCTGTATTTACTGGACTCCTGTATACATACTGAGACACACAGAACACCTCTGCCATGTGAATAAGATTTTAAATAAAGAAAAAAATATATGTAATCCTGCTCCAGAAGTTATGGTTTTGTTTTGTTTTTAACTCTCTGTCTTGACCTGCAACTGTTCTTTATTTCCTGTGGTGGAGGTCTGTTATGAGATCAGGTATTTTTGGGATGGGACATGTACTAGTTGGACTTGACTTTTCCTTTCCACTTGTCTTACCAAGCAGGAGAGATAATCAAACACACGTGTATATTGTGGAGAGGAAAAGACTAAGGTTGGCGTTGGATTTCAACACAGTAGACCCCACTTAAAGGAGAGCATTCAGCAGACAGCAAGTATTTGAAACTCACATAATTAACCTAAGGAGCAGATGAGAAGCGGTTAGTGAACAAAGCAACCTGAGGTTTCATCTGCCACTTTTGTGTCATGAATTATATTTAAAGTTACAGTTGTGCATAGTTATAATTAGCAACGTAGATAATTATTTTAAAATACATTTTATACTTAGTGAGTAGGTTACTGAGGTTTGCAGTATAAAACCATTTAAGACCAGGCTAACTGAGTCTATGTCATTTAAGAGCAGGCAAACTGAGTCTATGTCATGTTACTAATTATTGTCAGAAAAAGGACTGATGCAGAATTGGTGCTATAAATTCAGGAAGTCATTAATGAACCAATAATGAACATTCAAATTAACAGAAGTATTGTGCACAGGAGACTGATTTCACACAAATTCAGATCAAATAGCTCTGGAAAAAAATTTGAAATCCATTCAGCAGCATTTAGGACAATGTCTGAGCTTTCACAGTGCATTCTTCTCTCTGAATATATTTTGTTTTACAGTTTGTTGTGATCCTTTCATGTAGCACAAGCTAGAGATAATAAGGAACAAGATAAAGGTGTATTTTGGAGTGTAAGGAATTCGTTGTGTAGAGGTTGCATGACAGTGTAAAAATGTTCATTTGTTTCAACAATAGGAGACGGCGTGCACAAATATTTTTGATCGAATACTAGAAAGGGAGCTCAGCAGTGAGTAAATCTGCAGCAGGTTCTCGCCATTTCTCACATTTTCACACTGGGATTTCAGCATCNGTGTGTGTGTGTGTGTGTGTGTGTGTGTGTGTGTGTGTGTGTGTGTGTGTGTGTGTGTGTGTGTGGCGGGGGGCTGACACCACCTTGGCAAGAGCTGTCTCTGTCAGCTTATTACAGACAGAGTAAACTTTGTGGTTTTTCCTTGCATATTGCAACAGCAAGTCCCAAATGCATGTGTGATACACCATGGTAACAGAGACACAGAGCAATGACTTGTTTTCATTTTCTAGTATTTTACAAGAAGCATGTTTTCAGCCTATTTTGTTCCAATATTCAAGGCCCCAGTATATTATGTGTTAGACACTGACAGTGTGTCTCCTCTTGGAGAAAAACGTCTCTTTTGAATCTCACTTTAGAAGATTCATTTTTTTTATCTTCAGCTGCAGATCTGGTGTATCTAAGGCTGCCAAAATTTTTGGTTTCAACTAATTCTTGCCAAATGTGAAACCACAAATCAAGCTTTGTCATCCACAAAGGTATATTTTGTGTGTGAGTGTGAGGTTTTTTTCATGAATGTGATTCAACAGCGGTAAACACAATACGTCAGTTTGATAAACATTTTCACTGAGCAACAAAGAGCAACAATGTAAGCTTAAACAACCACACATTTTAGAAATAATCACATTTTAAAAAATGCTTCCTTCCACATTTCTTGCTTAAGTTCTTCATTATCATCATGTACAAAGGTAAGATTTGTAGATGATTTTGGAATGGTGTTCTCAGATGACACTAGATTTGGACAATTTGCAGTCACTCCTGATTTGCCATCTGCACCTGTACACAAATACTAAGTACAGTATGTCCAATGTTTGTAATATGGGAGCGATGTGGAACCAATTCCACCAGACAGTGCCAGTTACTGTGAGCAGGGACATGCTGAGATGGTCAGATCAGGCCGATGTGAATCAGATAGAATGAAGCTACAATGAGGTGAACCGTGATTGAGTGTTGATCTAAAGCAGCTGGGTGCCTTGGACTGCGTCCACACTAAACCATGAAAGGCAGATTGTAGAACAGTCGCAGACACATATATCCACACTACAAACTGGCCACACACACTGGATGACACAAAGAAACACCTCACTTGCAAGGACACAAAAAAATAAAAACATAAACACAGATACACTGGCATTCAATTATGTGCATGTGCACACACACCCATAGACACACACAAAATTAGACACTAAAACAAAAGTAAATGTTGAACAACACACCTATACACACTCTGTAATGGGCACACAAGTGCATGTATACCTGCATGCGTGCAAATACAATTGCTGATTCACTGCAGATTTATTGTTGGAGGTCAGATGCTGTGGACAGAATTGCTTGCAGATGCCATCTGAGCTCCATGGATGCCGTACAGCACATTCTTTTGGTCTCCCACAGAACCCTTTTTTCCATTCATGCTCTCAGTAACATTGCATCTCTTTAGGATACAGGGCTTAATAGGAGGAAGTCATGCTCTGAAATCTTTTCCACATGCCTGTCGCATCCTTATTCAGATGTGTGAAAAGGGTCAGGAGAGTGTGTGAGCAAAGTGGCCTCCTGTGCATTTCATCCTTGATAAACTCACAGTATTGGAAAGGCATCTTGGCTCATCTAGAGAGGAGCACATAGAGACAGCTTCTCAGCTGACCTGGAAAATATAAACCGACAAGGCAAACAAATGACAATTACAAACAGTGATAATGTTAATTAAACATTGTGTATAGAACTACTGCAGTGCCACGGCTAATGAAGACCTTTCAGCTAATGAGGAGTGCAATATGATTATGGATAGAGACAAGAGGTCTTCTGATCACTTGTCATTGAGAGTGGTATTTGCACACACTCTGCAGTGTTGTCACCAGCATTTTATATCCCCTTGGTGGTTGTTAACACTGAAGCCAGTATTGAGATTTATGGTAGCCTAGAGTGTCTAGTGTTTCCCCTTTAGCTTATCAACATGATCAGATTATCATTAGGAGAATGATGCAGTAGTTGTACAACTCTGCAGTTTTCCATGACAGCACCCTCTGCAAAACAGAAAATTCATTCTTTTTTTATGAGGTCTATAAATTTCTGTAATTTTCTTCATCATAGCAGGATGGACAAGGGCAAGGCAGTGGCAGCTGTGGCTGTTTTCCTAAAGTGTAAAATAGTGTTTTGTACACTTTATAAAAGGTCAAGGATCTGCAATGGATCAGATCAGGATCAATTATCTTCCGAAAGTAATTGCAACAAAATGACATTTACATTGTGATAAACAAAGAAAAACAAACTAGTTTAAATCATTTTATACTTACATATCTCAAAGGACCACATTATTTTACACCAGGCAAAGTTCTGAGCCCATTGTCGACTCTTGAAAATGTTATATTAACAAATGAGAGCAATTTTTTATGGTTCCGTAATGAGCCTATGTTTCAGCAGAGTACTTCAAGCTGAGGAAGAGAAGTCAGCTGTCATCCTTTGTAGACTCTAACTATGGAGGTAAGCAATACAAATGGGCTCTGTCTTATAATGAGATGTTAGCCCAAGTATCACATAGAGCTTTTAATCGTCCGTAACATGCTCTGTGGGAAGATAAAGTGAGATAACAAGCTAAGTGTTGGAGTTCAAAGGAAGTCTTGCAGAGAGAATCACACTATGATGTTGGGTGTATATGTATTGGCCTTTGCAGAATTTATCTGCAATGTTTGTGATATAAATAGGCAGTGTCTTATCTTTTTAAAATATCAAGATCATAGATATGTTTTCACTGACATCAGGCTGTATACACAAATCTATGAAAAATGTCTTTACACTGAACATTGCAAATTACACTTAAGTGATTTTTTAAAAATGAACTTTGGCGTATATTTTGCTGTTTTTTGGAGAAAAAGGTAATAATAACAATAAAAAAGTACTTTAGGGTTTTACAGTATCCGGTTTTACTTGTCACACAGCACCAAAAACAGCCTGTCCTGTGTCAAATAGAAACCTACTGTTTCAATATTGGTCTGCAGTTTTATTCATTCTAAAATAGATATATATGCATTTAACAGATGTACAAGTTTGCTCGACTTGAAATTTTGTATGTAATCCTTGGCACAAAATTGAATATTGATATTGCACTGTTTTTTGAGGTATTGTATCAAAGTTCGAAATGTCAGTATAGTGACAATACTATTTTGAGTACACCTTAAGGGAAGTTCCACTTCCTATGCTGTTTCCGCCCAATATCGACAATAAATTAATGGACCTTTGTAGCACTCAGCACTCAGCCAGTGAGTGGCACCCCATTGATTTCAAGGTGTACTCTTGCCCATATATGGCTTTCTGAATAACCCTTTAAGGTGCAGGAAGAGTGCTCAGACTGTCCACCGCAGCTCTGTCTGGATAAATATTTCAACACTTGGACTTTGCTTATTGATTGAGGCAGTAATTTCCACACATGCCACCCCAGGGAGACAGGCACTAATGATGCTGGTTCCACCATGTCCAGCCAAGGCTTTCCCACAAAGACATACTCCCAAGTCTCGGGCCTGTGAATTATGGGATAAAACATTAACAGCTTTAGAAAGTGTTGCGCTTGTTTCTTTTTTCTCTGCTATGAACAAAGTCTGGTGTCTCTCTGAAGCAGGCCCCAAATAGGATAATAGCATCTTTGGTTTAAAGCGAAACTGCACGGTGGAAGAAGATGTATGAATAAAAAAAAGTTTTCAACACTTTCTGACTTCAAAAATAATTTCTCCACACTTTAGTAAGTGTAAATATATGCAACTGTTAAATTATGGTTATTTCAAGCATTATGGAACGCAATAGGACAAATACACATTGCACTATATCTCTTTCTCTGTCTTTTTTACATATGAAATTGCAGTAAGACTTCAACCATGCACCATCTGACATTAGGTAAATTCCTTCATTTCCTATTGTCTCAGAGCCCACAGCATTGCCAGTGCTGATGCATTTGCCCAAAGCACTCCAATGGCTTGTCACTTTTCTTGCCTCTGGCAGAGGAACAACTCTAAATCCCAGTTGTTTGTATGCATGTCTTCGCCTGTGCCCCTCTAAAAGGGAGCTGTATTGGATTTGTGTGTCCCCCATGGGTTCCATAAAGAGTAAAATATCTCATGAAGACACTAGCCACATGCTGCGAGGATAGCAGTTTAATATATGTTGCTGTGTCTCACATCCTCTGGGGTGATGAGGTGATGAGAGCTAGTTTCCCACCTGTGGGGCAACAGTAACAATTTGTGCTAACACTAAGGCAAGTCAGCCCATCCTCAGCAGCAGGAGAGCAGACAAGGGGAGCACTGCTGTTACTCAGACGTGCTAATTACCTCTACAGTAAAGTGT
This sequence comes from Rastrelliger brachysoma, assembly GCA_024605115.1. NCBI lineage: Eukaryota > Metazoa > Chordata > Actinopteri > Scombriformes > Scombridae > Rastrelliger > Rastrelliger brachysoma. The sequence continues at coordinate 1,149 of JANJYP010293407.1, read as the reverse complement.
ACAGTGACTTCCCCCTTCTGCCTTTGGCCTGGCGCCTCACACCATCAACATAATGAGAACATAACTTTTTATTCTGAATACCTAAATATCTCCTTAAGTGATCGATAATGTGCATCATCATAAATCACATCTGGGATTGCCTGAAATTATTCCAAAAGTCAATACAGTGTGCTGCAGAAGACTTTTGAGAGCAACTAATGGTGAGATATAGTTGCCTTTGGGGAGATATGAGAAATATTCATGCATATGTATAGTGCAAAGTTTCTCACCCCCGAGCAGGAGTGAAACCAGCATTGGCATACGACAGGCACTTCTGGGCCTGCTGTGTGGCACTGGGCCCAGCAGGAAGAGAGTGTAACTGGTGTCTGGTGGTGAGCTTGGCCATGAAAATGCACCATTAATTCTTAACACAATTACGCTGGTGTCAGGAAGAGAAATTAAGAGCGCTCCTGATTTAGCAAACAGAGAAGTCTTTTTTTAAAAGGGCACTAATACTGTGATTACTCAGATTTGAGGGGAATTATTCACAGAGGGGCCACATGCTTATGCTTAGCTGGTATTTCAGAAAAGTCTGTTCTCCTCTGTTTTCTTTTTATCTCACTTTGATAAGTTTCTGATAGTGGAGGTTGAATACACAATGCATTTCTCTTGCTGCTGTTGTATTCTCTATTATTTTCAAAATCCTAACTGAATGTGAAAGAGAGTTTTGTGTGGCCAATCAAGTAATAAATAGCCCCTACTCTGTGATGGTTTTTGAAGCCTTATGGAGCACAGAGCTCCAGCTCTCCAGTGGCACCACATGCGATCGGCTGCAATCATTACTTGTTCCTTGGAGTTGAACAGGGATTACAGCATAGCAACTCCTGGACTGTGGATTTGAATTTTAAAAGGAAAAATAAGATTCTACACAGCAAAAACTTGCTATAGAATTGATACCCAAAATATTGAAATTTGAAAAAGTAATTGTGCACATGTGTATACTGTATGTATTGACAGAAAGCTTCACAGTAGGTACAGAAACCTGAAAGTACAATGGGAAAAAAGTGAACACCCAGAATGACCAAAATTAATTTATTACATACATTTCAGGAAATCAATTTAGCAATCACAGATGCCTTCATTTATTTATTTGTTTTATCTTACTTTGCA
>JANJYP010293173.1:0-10180 GCA_024605115.1 Rastrelliger brachysoma | reverse complement strand
ATGGAAATGCAGGAGAGAAGGTGGACAAAGCAGAAGTTGGACAGGTGGGCAGAGGAATTAAGGAAGAACCTGATAGCGAAGGAGGTGCAGGGTGAGGATTGAAGATGTGGTGAAAGATGAAAAGAAGACTGAGTTGGACAGTATGGAAGAGGAAGAGAAGCAGAAGTGCGGACAGGAAATCGTAGAAAATCCAGGAAAAGTAGAAAACAGGGAATGGAGGGTGGGTTAGATGAAGAGGAGTTACAGGAGTGAAAGTAGACAGCAGACAACATTGATCTGAAGCATGAAGATCCAGACTCCTTTGCCCCTTTGTATTCCTTTTGAGCCATAAATAATGAATTGATGAGTTCTGATGAGAACATTAACACTGGGATGTGCCTAATGAGCACACATGCTGTAAATGATCTGAAGGACGTACCAACTCTGTAATCACCCGTCTGAATCACCATGACCCCAAACAAAAAAGACATGGAAACCTATTGATTCCTAATAAAGTCAGCAGCTTTGATTCCTAAAACAGGGGCATGGAAGGAGTCAATATCTTTTTTTTTCCCTGTTTCTATCTCAGTTTTCATTTCAGTTGAGGCATTTGTTTGGTCAGCCTCAAGCGATTAAGACCTGTTGAGGCCACTGTTCGAAGGAGCCCGAAGACTGTTGGCTCACTATTAAAGTTTAATCATCCTCGCTTGGCGTTAATAATATTCTTTTCCCCCTCTTTTTTAATGAAATTCCTTTTTTTTAAATTCCCTAAGCAGGACTGAACGGATAGGGGGGGGGGGGGGGGGNTTCATGTTTCTCATGGAGCAAAAAGGTTTCAATTGGGGCTCTTTGATAGCTCTTAATAATATCCCCATGGTTGATGGATAAAATCAAATAGAATGATAAGTCTTTGATTTATGTCCTGAACATCAAACCAGTGTGTGTATAACGGAGCTGAAAGAGTCCGTTTGACTTGTTCCTTTGGTAAAAAATAATATCCTTTGCCTGGTCCAGGAGCTTTTGAATTAGTGTGATCACAAAGATTTCATCCACTTCCTCATGTGGTGCAGTTGTTGGTCTGCATGGCATGAACAGGATTTGAGGATGCAAGTTGGAGAAGAGTTCAGCGCTTTATTATTTATGATCACACAAGATAACCTGGAACACTCCCAGCATTTGATAGATTTTAAAAGGTAATTCCAGTTTATTACATTGAGAGTTTATTTTTAGCTACCAATTCTATTCATCTTCAAATAAGTCATAGATTTATCCATCCATCCTCCAAACTTTCAGCAATGACTTTGGTTGATGGTGTTTTTTTTTTTTTTTTACAAACAGGTATGTTGCCCTCACACAAGTTCTATACTAACAAAAATAAAACACAAAATTTGTAACTTGCCCAGTTGCTCCAATTGGTGGGTGACTTTTAAATCACTATAGGATATCATTAAAGTAATGTTGAAAGCAATGACAGTTGGCTGTCAGTAGGAAATAGTCCAAAATTGAGTTGATACAATGCCAGCAGGTCTGTTTCTGAGTATTTGCTGGACCTACTTTTATTATTCTCTGATACATCGCTCTACCAAACTGTGGAAATTACATCAATACAGCCTCAGAAAACTCCAAATACAACATGCTGTAGAGCAGCAGTCTCCAACCCTGCTCCTGGAGAGCTACTTCCCTGCATGTTTTAGGTATCTCCCTACTCTAACACACCTGGCTCTAACTCATTATCAAGCAGCTGAAGCTTGCCGAAGGCTTCATAACGAGTTAATTATTAGGATTAGCTGTGTGGATAAAGACAACCACTCCAACAATGACAACATAAAAGTGTTTAGCTTTTTATGTATATTTGTTTTCAGTAATATGAATTCCAAATAAAAATATTATATAATTTAAAAAAATCATCATGAAATATGTAGGTTTATTTTTGTGCCATGTTTTCATACTACAGTCATGGTTGTGCTGGCCATTTTAAAATTCTGTATAATACAGCAACACTGACACTGACTGGCAGGCATCTCACATTAAGAATGTAGGGTGTGTATATTATGGGAGATTTAATATTAATGGCTTTTATTAGCTTAATACATGCTAGCATATTCATGATAGTCACTAATGGAACAGCAGTGAGGGTCAATCAGTGCAAAAAATGCCCACTTTAAGGGACAATTTCAATGTGACTAGAGTTTCTGCTCATTGCAGCATCTTATATCATATTGAGAGATTTGCTATGTTCTCTAAGGAAATAAGCAATTTATTCAATATTTTCTCCTGAAAAAATCTAATACTGAATTTGCAAATTAACTATGTTGGACATATTTTTTTTTTTTGCAGTGAGGGAGTTACACTAGTTGTTCAAGGATCTTACCTTAACCATTTTTATCCAGTGATGATTTGCTTACTTCGCATTCATGCAGTTGCATTTTTAGCTTTTGGAAGAAACTTAAAAAGGAAGGTAATGACAAAAGTTGACAATGATAATCCCTCAATTATTTATTCATTTTGGTAACCAAAATAAAGAGGATCATCTTAAAAAATTGCTTGTTAGCAGCTTAGCCAGAACAACTTTATCTATGTTGGCTCGTTTTATAGTGTTTCTGCCCTCTAGTGGTCAATATTAACTCAATGCAACTTTGTGAAAAAGTAGAAGCAATAACATTATTCTTGTGATATTGCAAAAGGTGGGTTATGGGTATAGGCGAGCTTAAAGGTGTAGACGACAGAGGTAAGAGTGTGAGTGTGTGTGTGGGTGGGTGAGTTGTTGGGAGAGTGATGGAGGAGCCACTCTCACTGCAAGAGAGTCAGAGTGGGGCGAATGTCCTCTTTGATTAGCGGCGCCATCTGTGAGTGCACTAATGCACCTCGCTATTAGCATGTTTCTCCTGGTTGCCACGGGCAGCGCCGCGCTGCTTCCCTGTTTGACATGTCAAAACGTATATCAGTCATAGTGCGCTGTGGCCCGTGGGCCTCACATCACTAAGAGAGAGAGAGAGAGAGGGTGTGGTTAAGAGCGGTAAGTGCGTTAGTGAGTATGTTCTTGTCCTTGGTTGAGTTTTATCTCTCTGGAACGAGGATGTTTTTTTATGGAGTGAGGTGGTTTCAGTAACTTGTCACTTCTTTCATGGGTTAGTTTAAGGTTAGGGTCTGGGTTTAAGGATAAGATAATGAGCAGGACATTGAACATTCAGGAAAGGGAAATGGTTTTAAGCAAGTGTGTAAGAGCATGGGCAATTAAGAAGAGGTGCTTACAGAGTGTTGGGAACAGATGACAGTCAGTTAATGCAGCAGAGACCAATATATCCTTTGTTAGTCCCTTATATAAATCCCATCCTATATTTCCCATGTTGCAACCAACTGTATATTTTTGCCTATCAAAGTCTCTCACCATTTTTTAACACAGGATTTCTGATATATATACTGTCCAAACCAAGGGCAGCCAACCATATAAATGAAGTTATATAACGTTTTTTTAAATTTTTGTTATCACATCTTATGCTTTGATTCCATGCCTGCATGTTGTGTGTCCATGTTTCATTTTATGTTGAATCTATGTTTGATTAATATTTTGTCAAGTGTCTAGACAGAAGGTTAGTATAGGTTGTTTTATAATGTTTAATGAGATAACCCTACATCATTGTACTTACTGTCTAATTCATATTCTATTTAAATTTACATTAAGCCACTTAAGCAGTACTGTAGAGAATATATTACACAGTACTAGATAAGATAAGATAAGATAAATGTCATCACAGCATATACCAAAGCTACACAGTCTTTTAGGACATTTCTATTTGAAATGAAACATGAAAATAAACAACCATGGGATACATGTAGCAGATTTTATTATTAAGTGCAGCAGTAAAAGAGAAAAAAAGAAAATTCTTCTAAATACTGTATCTTGTAATGTTGATGAGAAATGATTGTTGCTTGTGGACAGTGACTGAATTATGTCTTTAAAAATTTTTACATCAGTATTGTTATGACACTATTTAAACTGACTGACGTTAACAGCTCAACTAGTAGACTAAAGTTTTATTGCTGTGGTAACTTAGCTGTCAATGTATGTAATGCATAATCAGAAAGAAAGTTGAACTGGTAGTAAAACTTGCCTCAGGTGTTATCACTGTTTGTAGGACTATGAGACCAATTAAAATTTAACATTTTTCCTGACTATAGTGCAATGCAAAGTACGTTAGTTGTATTATAACTTACATTCTGCTCATATCATTTAGATGTAACTTGGACCTCATACTGTTTTTCTGGATCAGCTTGAGAAGATGTTTGTGCTACTGCTTCAACTTCAACCCAGAAAAAATTTTTTATATTTTTTATATCGATTTCTTTCCTCACACTGACTCAATGTGTGAGTATAGTAACCCTATCAACTGAGGCATTGACTTAGACTTGTCAGCCAATAAGACACAAGTAGTTTAATATATTTTCCTGTAAACTTGATTGGGTTTGCCTTCCTGCCATTCACTGAAGATACAACATTACAACGTTACATTATTGGTGTAAAATGGCTCATAGTGGAGAATTATTTGCTCAGGTCAAGTGACGCCCACGGTGATCAATTGCTTAACTTTCCAACAAATTTCTGAGATAAGTTGTCAATCAGCGAACCACAACTGTAACCCTGAATCATGAAGGTCTTTACTCAGGAAATGAAGAGAAAACATATGTATTTCTCCTCTTTCTGAAGCTGTACAACATTAATATTGCCAGAGAATTGCTTCCATTGTTCTTGGTGAATATTTTATATTTTCCCTCTGAGTAAAACCTTTTAAATAAAGAGTTTATGAAGAAAGGGTGACATGGAGACAATGAAGTGATACTACTGATAGAGAGATTGCATGGCCAAAAGTTTAAATATATAGCATAATTGTACATTGATTGGTTGTCCATATACGATTGGACAAAGATGCACAGATAGAAAGTCAGTCAGAGAAAAGCAGCAAAACAGCAGAAAAACTTACATTTCTAAAACAGCAACAGTTAACTGAAAAGATAAAGAAAGGAAGAAACAGAAACAGAGACCTCAGCACCAGTAAACTTGGCTGGCCTGTAGAGCTCGATCAATCATGAATAGATAGACGAGAGGCAGGGAGAAAGAAGGGGTAGGTGAATGAAAAAGATGCCTGAAGGAGGGAGGGAGCCCTTCACCAGTCCAAGGAGCGATCTGTCTGCCTAAAGAGCTTTGTTACCATATTAACTGTTGTCTCCAGATGGCCTTGTCGATAAAAAAAAAATAGAGCGAAGCAAGGGAGGATTGATAGAAAGAAAAGAGACAGAGAGAAAGAGAAAGGCCTGAATGGAGAACAGTGTAACGGAGAGCATGAAAGGCCTCAGAGAACAAGTGCAGGGCCAAGGAGGCAGGCGTTCCATGAGATGGGAAAACAGAAGAGAATAAAAATCCCCTTAACTTTTCTCAACAACAGCTCCAAAACCCTCGAACCACTGTTTCTTCCCTCCGTCCCCTCCTTCCTCCTTGTGCTCCTCTTATTTTTCTCCCATGTTACTTTCTTCTGAAAATCACCCCGAGGCTAGGCACTCTCCTGGGTGGCTCACCCCGAAGCAGAGCCCTTGTTCCTTGCACGCTGGTAATAATTTGAGCCTGCTGAACGAACCAAGGCTTTTAGTGGGATCAACCCACATGTCTGCTCCTTCACTGCCTCCTTCTCCTCGTCTCACCCAGTCTGCATCCCAGGCATCAGGCCTTCTCCCACGCTGCCAGTGTTCCACGCGCATCCACGTGCGGCCTCTCCTCCCACCTCACGCTTCCTTAAAACTGCTTCCTCGTCCCTCCTGATCAACCTGCCCTTCATCCACCGTTCCCACAGCTCCCATTCAAAAATTCAGCTGCAGCCACCTGGTTTGCATCACTCCTGAGGTTCTGGTAAGGAGAGAGAAAACACCAGAGACAAGACAAAGAGAATGAGAGAATTGTTTGTGCTGTTCAAGAGGAGGACTATGGCGGGGAGTGCTGTTGTGGAGGGAGAGGGAAAAAAACTGAAGATAGATGGAGGAAGAGAGACAGACAAGAGGCTGTACAGAAGAAAAAAACACACAAGGAACAGCCACTCTGCTGTGGGTTCATGCATTTTGTACGGCCGCTAGACTCCATCGTCTGCACTATCCAATTTACAGCTGCCATCTTCCATATGCGGTTTCATGCCTCTCGCAGCTCACAGCCAGCCTCGTCTCCTGACACTTTTACTATTTAATCTCTTACAATCAGCCCTGATCTGCTACAGTATGAACAGTTAGCACATGGCTGGAATAAAATTACTACTTTTACTCAAACACTGTAAATTGAAGAGTTTCAGATTAGAATTGCAGCTATGAGTAAAAGTACTAATGTTTCTTTTGCACTCTTTAGGTCTTGCAATTTAGATTGTTCAACTGTTGCACCTCTTCTTCTATAAATGTAATTTTCCTTGGAGGTTCTCAATTTTGGCCACTGTAATAAGCTTATTTTATATTTGCACTATTTTTGCCGCTCTATATACAATCTGGAACACAGTTATTAAAGAGGATTTTGACCATTTTAGACAACCATTTACAATCACTGAGTACATTATTTCGCCACAAGATGATCAAGAGATAGAACCGTAGTTCATTTCCAGTAGAAGAGAGAAGAGGAGAGGGGGATTATATCAGGCGGCCTGGTTTCCAGATGTAAAATTACTGTAGACAATGTGAGGTGACGGCGAGGATGGCAGTTGGAGATTTTTTTGCCTGTTAAATTGTCAGTATAAATAGTTGATGAATACTAAAAGGTTCAAGACTGTCGACGTAAAACTTAAGGAGATACGTCAATTATGTGTTGTAAGAAATAGGAAAACGTGTAATTACTGAGCTTCAAATTCTAATGCTCATCATTTTGTGGTGACACTGGATGTTGGCTTACTTCCCTGATTTGGGGATTAAAACCTGACAAAGATGACATTCAGAGCCATGTTTCCTACTTTAGGAATTTCATGTTGAGCAGGACAGTTCATAATTTGAACCACACAGAGCACCTTATGGCTCTCACAGTGCTTGTTCTTTAAAGATTGTGTGGTTTAAAACTGGTTTTCTGTGGTCTCTGTTGAGCCTTAGTAGCTGCCATTTATTGCAAACACACTTGTAATGAAATGACATGAAATAAAATTCTCCTCAGAAAAATACTTCATTTCACCATTGTGTTGTACAATTGGATTACATAAGCACTGCACATTTGAATGAGAAGAAGATGTGGTGAGAGGAGGACTGGATGATACGAAGAAGATGAGACATCACATGATGACATCTCATCCTGGATCTCCTCTGTGTAATGACACAACAGGGGCTTTAATGGACAGATCAGTCACCGTCACTCAACCACAGTGCACTGAGGAATGTGAGTGTGCATGAAGTGTGTACACTTCTGTGTATGTCATACATGCCTGTATTGATCTTACCTCAGGGGCACACAGAAAAAAAAATACCCCAAACAGAAACACACCTGCACTTACACACAAGTGGCAGGGGCAGGTACAGTGTGCTCCTCTGTCCTGCCATCCACCGCTGGCAGATCTTTTATTTAGCCGCTGCAGCAAGCGGCTCCTTCTTATGAATTATGCAGCTGCGGGCCCCTGTAACAAGCTCCAGGCCGACTCTACACCTTGTGTGTGGCTTAAAATATAGATAAAAGCTGAACAGCCAGCTACAAACATAGTCTTTTTTTCAAGACAGAAGCAGGCTGGTGAGGAGAGAGTCCACAGCAATTAGGCGAGGCTGTAGTGCTGCAGAGCCGGGCCAGACGGGATCTGCAGAGAAAAGTCCAGCTGTTGACTGTATGGAGGCAGAAACAGAGCAGAATGGAAGAGAATAGAAAAGAGCACAGCAAAGCCAAATAGCCTGAATTTATTAGGCGCAGTAGAGGCAAGCAGTAGAGAACCATTCACACCAAAGCAATAACAACAACAACAGCCGGAATAGTTTTATCTGTGTTATTAGCTGAGGATGAAGGGCTTCTCTTGTCGACTGAAATCTTTGTGCTTGTTTCTTCTCTTTGAGCATCCCGGGTGAAGGGAGTTCTTTGTGTTAGTGAGATGAGCTTGAAGTCGGCTCCCCCCACTGATTTCATAACAAAGCTTATGCAACTTCCAAGATAAGAACAGTGTGTGCAGTAGCCAGTGTTATTTTCAGCAGAAGGATAAAAGAAAGCACTTGGTTAATTTTGCAAAACTTACTGAACAGCAGACAAACACACACACAGTTCAACAATTTATGTGATTTACAGTGAGAATAAAAATCACCCGTTGTTCTCTAAATGTTGTCATAAGCTTATAATGAGTAAATGTCACTCCACATGTCAACCAGAGTTCACTGATTTCTCCTTGGCTTTACTTTTTTATCAGTTGCTTATTATAATGAACTTCCACAAAACACAATTAATTAATCCTGTTAACAAAATAAAATATTTTGTTAACAGGATTATTTTATTATCAGGGGCAACTTAAGCAACTAAAGGTTAAACTATAGGCAAAGGTGTTGGTTCTACTTTATTTAAGGGAATATTATTGGCAGGTGTGTCACAGGATGCAAACTTCAGGGTCCAGCATCAAAGTCACACTACATATCCAACCAGCACCCTGACCTCCACATTGTTGTGTTCCAATTTCCTACACAAAGCACACATTTCTTCCCACATTGAATATTATGAGCAGCAATACGAACCAGGAATTGCTATATTTCTGGGCTGGGAGACATGATAAATGAGCCTATACTGTGATAAGTCTTAGAGGCTTAGAAAGGCTGTTAAACTTGATAAACACTGGGTTTGGTAATCCGGCACATACTAGATTTTGGGTACAAAGAAGTAGGACTGCAAAAGCTGCAGGGACACAAAACTAGCTGGCAGGGAAGCAGAAAAAGAAAGTACTCTATAATGAGACTGATAGGTGCTGCTTTGTCTGTCTAATCACAGGGTTTTCAGCTTTTCCTGTCCACACATAAAGCATCCTTGGGCAAAATAACAAACCCCAGGATGGTCAAGCCAGTACATCACATTGTGGCTCACTGCCATACTTGAGAGTGGGTGTCCAAAAGGCAAACTTTCAAGCTTTTTTTTCTGCTTTCCTCTAAGTACTACAGAAACAGCAATTTACCATGATATTCACTAAACTGCCTATAAATAGCTAATATATAAGATCATGAATGAATGAATAGGGTTGAATGAATGACAAAGCGTGTTTACCATTCACACATATAATCTTTGTAATCAGCATCTTAATTATTTAAAGTAAAAACTTGACATGAAACAGAATCTTAACATATGAAACACCACATATCTGTAATAGCCTCACTATGTGCTTATAAATAGTTTAAAAACCTCATATAATCCTTTCATATACTGTTTGAAATGGTATCCTGATTCTTTGAACAGGAAAATATGTGAATGTCACCGTGAATTCAACAGTGAGTATGATATCATACAACAGTGAGTTATCTATTCATGGCTCCATTAATGAATCATAGCTTCCCTAGACTTTATACTCCAGACATGCCCTCTTTGAATATGTCATAAGCTCTTATTCTTTTTTAATGGACCAGCAAATCACAGCCAAAAACAAATATATAAATTCATGCAAACATTGCAGTTAAGAAAAGGGGAGGGGTCTACAAATGATTTCCATAGTTGTGGTCCAGCAGATAGAGGAACCTGTATGAAGGAGTTATGGTTGTACAGTGAGTGCTGAGAGGAGAGAACAGTGCAAAATACTCTGTCTCTCTCTCAAAGTTACATTATTTATACTTTATACCCAGAAGGCTCTTTAAGCAAGTCAAAGCCTCTGTTTGCATCAGTTTGCTAGGCTGCACCTTGGGAAACATCATTGCAGAGATGGACTGAAGTGTCTCCCCTACAGACCAAACTTGGACTAAGGTCAGCATTATAACAAAATAATGAACACCCATCTCTCTTTTCCCAGGTGCTGCTACTGTAAGTCTACTGTTTAACTTTGAGGGCTGGTTGAAGTATACCCATCTTTGCCTTGTAAAATTCCGCACATGACTTGGATTGCTGCGTGCTGATAGAAAACTGAACTTTACTTTCTTGTCGTTTTTTTTTCTTTACATTGAAACATCACAATCGGTCATTTGGTGTTTTTGAAATTAAACAGAAATCCAGCTTTGGGATGCTTGAATTTACGGTTTGCATTTCATGGTTAAA
>JANJYP010292003.1:0-10579 GCA_024605115.1 Rastrelliger brachysoma | reverse complement strand
TGCTCTCTCGCTCTCTTAACCTCCAGCTCTTTTCTGTGTAATTAGGCAGCTTGGATGGGTGGAGAGGTGACGAGTTCTCCAAGAAAGGCAAGTGATCCCCATGTGCTTCATCTGAAGCTATACCTCAGGCTGGTCTCAGGTTTAACTGTAAACATTGTGGACATTATGGCATATTTCTCTCATTAGTAGTGCAGAAAATTAAGGCAGTGGGTGAAGGTTACTGAAGAGGAGAATCCTTTCAAAACAAATCCCTTGTTCTAAAGGCAAAGTGCACTGCACATGCTGCAGATTTATGAGCAGTAATATTCTAGGAATGTAAGGTGTGTGTAGCTGGACTGTCAGAGTGATCTGGATGCCAGATTTAGACACAGCTGTTTTGGGTGGAGACAGATCCCCTCCTTTATATTAAAAGAATTACTCTGTCCCAATGACTTATGATGAACTTCTACTTTGTTTTATAAGGCGAGTTTTAAAGGCACCTTTTGTTAGTTTGGCCACCAGCCATAAACATACATTCCCTATGAACTCTTGATTTTTTGAAAGCCAGAATTCAACACCTCCACAGCAAAAGTTTCAATAAAACCTACAACTGTGCATGCACACTCAGCATATGGACACACAGTATTAGGCAATACATTCAGGTCGACACACAGGCCTACACAGTGGCACAATGAACTTCAGTGATAACATCCATTCTCATTCCATTTCTCTGAACAGTAGAGCATCCTTCCCACTATGCGCGTTCTCAGGTGCGCTCCAAACCTATGATCTCATCCTTCACCAATGCGCGCCCCCTCACCTTCAGCCCCCTGATCTCGTTCAAGTGCAATTGGAGGCTGCGATTGACCTCGCGGATGAGATTCCCGTGGTCCAGAATCACGCTCATCTTGTCGGCCTCGGACCGCCTCAGCCGCCGCACCAGATCATCCTTGGTCCACTTGAGGAGGTCCTCATCCGTCAGACCGGAGATGTCCTCCGCCGGACTTTCAGTCTTCGCTATCGACAGCTGGAGCTGGGGCTGGGGCGGTGGAGTAGCTTTCTCCATTGGCACAGCTTCTCTGGCACCGACAAAGGGCAGAAAATACTATTCAGAGGCTCGTTGGCAACCTCTGCTCGCATCCGCTCCCGGCTGACTTGTGGTAAATGGTTATCGTTTAGAAATCAGTCGCATAGTTTGGCCTTTTCTGTTGCTCCCGACACTTCCACTCTCTGCTAGAGCAACAGCTGACGATGCCGGCGTAGTGCGATACAGTGGAGAGGATGCTGTGCTGTCTATCACTGCAACATCCTCAAAGCTGATATGGACTGTGTGCAGCAGCCGGTTAACACTGTGACTTTTCCTATTGGTTTAGTATCCAAATTCAATCCTGAACAAAGAGGAAGTGAGAAAAGCTTCGGCGGGCAGCCGGTGCTCACACCTGCCGCCTGATGGTTCAGCACACTGAGAGAGAGAAGACAGAGTCCGCTGTGCCGAGCAGAAACACACNGAGAGAGAGAGAGAGAGAGAGAGAGAGAGAGAGAGAGAGAGAGAGAGAGAGCTTTCTTCCTCACCCAGTCTCTCCAGCTCTCTCCCTCCTGGGGTTTGTGCATCACCAAAGATAGTTACGTAGTTGCAGCGCCACCTAATGTTGAGAAACTGAAATGCTGAGTTCAATTTCCATTATTTTTATTATAGGTAAATACTGTTTTACTCCCTCCTGATGTGTAAATGTCTTTGCACAGATGCGCCCCACTACTTAACAGTAATAGGTTATATCATTAGAGGCAATAGTCTAAAACTAGGATATATAAATTCATTGCCGTTCGCCTTTTTATTATTTAAACTTTGTTTTATTGTCAGTGCTCTGTAGGACGCCTTTTCACTTCATTTAAAGCTATTATGGGATAGGAAGTCTAGTTTCAATACAGTTTCGAATGCATTTCAGTAGTTATAGGCTACTGAAAGTGACTGAGTTCATCAGATGTTTACATCATTCAATTTAAATATTAGACTACAAACTACAGACCTACACTAATTGAAGATAAATGATTATGGCTCACTTTTTGATGCTGTGAGTCCACGTTGTCAGTTCCAGCACCATGGACAGCTGCAACAGGGGGATGGGGGGGGGGTATTTCTTATGAAATAGCCTAACTCAGAAGCACTTTTCAATTATCAACTGTGTCCTCTGTATCATGAGTTGGTTGCACAGGCTGCATGTGGTGTTAAACTACAACTCCAAATTACACATTTGCCACATTGCTGAGTTAAACTGAGGTAGAACAAAGCAACTGAATACATGCAAGTCCTTATTACCAGACCTACTATAGCCACATATTCTAGTGCAAATTCAAGAAACCAACATATGACAAAATACACCACACTGAAATGTATTTGAATTGAGATATAAAGCAGCTTGGGTGAAATGCAAAGTAAATATTGTTGTCTCCCTAATATTAATAAACCACTTGAGCAAAACTTTCCACCACAGGTAACAGTAGAAGTTTAGTTGTGTTTAGTTGATCATGAAAGATAGCAGACACGTAATCACATTCTGTTATGACTGCTAAGGAAAACAACTCTTGATTATGCAGTGTGTAACGTGGCATGTGCTGGACTGCATTTCCCATAACACCCTGTCATAATTCGAATGCAGGCTACGCCCTTTGACGTCACGGAAAGACGCACCAATAGGAGACGTCTGAACTTGGAGTAACACGTCATTCTAGTAAAGTGCAGCAGCAGCCGGCTGATGAGGAGTCATCTCCACCTCTCCGAGCTCTCTCTATTCTCCTCTACGTCTGTCGGCTTTTACCTCCAAATGCTGTAATTTGTCGTCAGCAGAACAGACTCTTAAGCTTTCTGAATAAACCCGAGACCAACCTGATATAAAAGGTAAGCTCTCTCTTTAATTTTGCTCGAAAGTAGGCCGTCTCTTTTCCGCTGCCATGTATGAAGGGGACAGGCACAGGAAGTAGGTTAATGCTACATTCCGTTAGCTAGTTTTTCAACGTAGCGTCGCTTCAATGGTGAAAAGCGTTGAGTCGATTGGCAACAACAACGATGAAGAAATAACAAAATAACGTTTGCTGTTAATTACATTGGGATTCTATAACCACCGTCGTTGCTATTTGTCTGTCTCGTCGTATTAGCACACAACACGAGAACGGTCTTACTTGAATGATTTCTGAATAGAAACAGTTCAAGACACACAGCTAACGTTAACCTACTAACCTTCACTTTTTGGCTTCAGTCGTGATGATACGTGGCATTATAGCCTGTGTTATACACTATTAAGTAATCATCAGGTTCACACTACTGGATGGATCACTCAAAATAACAATGCCTCTGTATGATTAAAGGTAAATGATTAAGCAGTAATTTACTGTAATCCCCTCACCTCCTCAGTACGTGTCCATTTAGCAGCCCATAATAACAATATAACTCCAAAATCTCCTTACTCCTCCCCCTTTCTTTTTTGTTCCTTTTTGTGGAAAAAAGGGTAGTCAAAGGTCAAACAAAGAATCATTAGATATAAGGCAACTGACCAGTCTTTCTTCTTAATGACATCTACTTAAACTCTGTTTACTAGAAGGGAATTGACAATTGTGTACCAGAACAGTCAATCCATTGACTAAACTAGGAGATTATAAAGTTACTGTACATTAACAGGAAATAAATTATCAGTCATTATTGAAATACATTCTCAAGGAAAACTGCTTAATATTTCTATACTTGCTTCATTTTATTTTATCTTATTTGGTGGTGATTCATTATATAGTATATAAGAGCAGATTTTGCTTTCTGCAAATTATCTACCTGGCTGACAACAAAAAATTGCAGCCTTTTTTTGTTTTCATATTCTTTTCCTAATCCCCACTGATTATTTTTAATGTGTATTGTGTAATAGCAGTGAGAATAGAAAAAGGGAGAGTACATAGCTGCAATAACAGGAGTCCTGCTGATGCTTTGCTTGAGACGTCATTGAAGTTTCATGGGCATACACCAATAAAAGGTGGAGCTTAAAATAACCCAGGATTCCTCTGTACTCTTTGTCATCAAAACACGCTGGTCAGGTTTTGAAGTGACGCGTCAACTTATTTTAGCATGTAAGAAAAGAACACCTACGTAAAAAGCAGATGTTCACTGACAGTCACCAGTAGAGAAAGAGCAGGTAGTTATAGAGAGACGGATAAAAATAGAGGCAAGTTTAGAGAGTCTCAGTTACTTTATCCAGTTTTACTATCGGACTTACAACCTCACTGTGGACTACTGGGCTCTTTCTCTGCTTAAGCTCGGTGATGGCGACCTACCAAGAGTTCATCCAACAGAATGAGGACAGGGATGGGGTGAGATTCAGCTGGAACCTCTGGCCCTCCAGCCGACTGGAAGCCACCAGGCTTGTGGTCCCAGTCTCCTGCCTCTTCACACCCCTGAAGGAGAGGCCTGATCTGCCCCCGGTCCAATATGAACCAGTGCTGTGCAGCCGGGCCAATTGCAAGGCAGTGCTCAACCCACTGTGGTGAGTTACACTGAAAACCAATGTTTGTTTTTAGTGGCATGTATTAGTGATTTTTTTTTTTTAAGATAGCATAATGGGGTTTTTTTTAGATACATGATATTAGAGAACAAGAATGTGGGTAGTTAACTTTTATTTTGACTGATGGTGTAATTTTGCCTCATTTTTTAACATAGGAATCTTTTAACAACACCTATTTACTTCCTGGCATTTCCTAATTTTAGTACTTTCTGAGTGCATGTAATTGATGGATGTGATTATATGTTGATGCATCAGCATTTCTGAATGCTGAGGTTTTATCATTTGGAACTTTGGTTCTTTGCCTTTAAGTACAAGACTTAGTACATAAGAGCTCTAGATCATACACACTGTTCTGCCCACTATCAGTCCAGTCTACTTTCAACTAGAACCAAACTCTTAATTGTTTTTCCTTCCCCTTTTTTTTTTTCTTTTTTTTTACAGTCAAGTTGACTTCAGAGCAAAAATATGGGCGTGCAACTTCTGCTTTCAAAGAAACCCAGTAAGTGCTGATTTTAGACCTGTAGTTTATTTAAATGGTTGTCATATCTTGCATAACTACATGTGAAGCAGCTACATTCCTTTTTCTTAGGTTGGTTAATCTGGTTCTCTCTGTATCTCTGCAGTTCCCTCCCTCCTATGCAGGCATATCAGAAGTGAACCAGCCGGCTGAACTCATGCCACAGTTTTCTACTATTGAGTACATAGTGCAGGTAAATACCAAACACATGTTTGCACTCTGACCTCAGCTATGTGCATACAGATTGTATGTTCTGAAAATGTACTGTGCAAAGGTGAATATTAATGATTTGGGTAATGACCTCCATAGGTGAGGAGGTCTTATTTATTTTGCAGCCTGGTGCATATCTAAATCCTGAAGTACTATTTATGTGTTCATGGAAAATATAATGGTTGAAAACTTCACACTACAGGGTCCAAGATGAA
Organism: Rastrelliger brachysoma; assembly: GCA_024605115.1. Lineage (NCBI taxonomy): Eukaryota > Metazoa > Chordata > Actinopteri > Scombriformes > Scombridae > Rastrelliger > Rastrelliger brachysoma. The sequence continues at coordinate 5,117 of JANJYP010292003.1, read as the reverse complement.
ATAATACAGAAATGTCATTTGTTTAGCAACTGCAGAGAGCCGAACTATTATTGTAGCTAACAAGTGTTGTGCTTCATGAATAATGTACATGGCTTTAAAGTAATACGAGCCACTGATGAGATCGCATTGTCTCTGCTAGTCTCTCCAAGCCTTTTAAAAACTTACATTCACAAACAGCAACCCAAACATTAAACATTAATTCAGCCTGGTTTTTATGTCTTTACAGCGCGGGCCTCCGACTCCTTTGATCTTCCTCTATGTGGTGGATACGTGTTTGGAAGAAGAGGACCTCCAGGCCCTTAAAGAGTCCCTTCAGATGTCACTCAGCTTGCTGCCACCCAACGCTCTGGTGGGCCTCATCACATTCGGACGTATGGTCCAGGTTCACGAGCTCAGTTGTGAAGGAATTGCTAAGAGCTACGTGTTCAGAGGCACTAAAGACCTTTCCTCGAAACAGATCCAGGTGTGTGCGGCTTAAAGGAGAGTAAAAGCATTGTGAAGCTTCTCAGGCTTCAGTGTTAACAAATAGTTTTTCCAGATTAAGCGGATGGTTTTGGTCGTTAGTTTTCATGCGTGATGAATACATACTGTATCAAAGCAGCTAAGATTTTTGAACTCAATGTGTGTTTGTTTCTCTGTGTTTCAGGAGATGTTAGGTTTAACAAAGCCTGCAGCATCAGGACCACAGGGACGCCCTCCAGCACCTAACGATGCCGCAGCCTCTTGCAGGTACAGAGAAGCGGTAGCACATCCCGTGTGTTTTTGTCAGTTAACTGTAGCCATGTCTCCAAGTTGAAGAATGCTACTTACTCTAATGTGTGCATGTGTGTTTATATCCAGGTTCCTTCAGCCTGTGCACAGAGTGGATATGAACCTGACTGACTTGCTCGGTGAGCTTCAGAGAGACCCCTGGCCTGTTCCTCAGGGTAAACGCCCCCTTCGTTCCACCGGTGTCGCGCTGTCTGTTGCTGTCGGACTGCTGGAGGTAAAATACACACACACACACACTGGCACATAGACACATGGGCACACACCAGTTAAAAATTCAGCAAAATTAATTTGCAGTAATTTATTGAGGACCTAACCTGAACTTTAGCCTCATCAAGATGACAGTGCCACATGGAAGTGTTCAGAGACGCACACACTCCCTGATAATTATCTCCAGCAGAAAGAGTACTTATGCTTTGTTAGTTCAAAGGCCGGGTTTGCTGTTTGCCTTCTCTCTTTTTCCCTCCACCATCATTATCCTCTCCTCTCCTACGGCTAATCTGTATGGTTATGTAACTGACTGTACAACATATCATTCCTGTTTTACCCTCCTTTTAGAGAATAGGAGATGAGGTCTGATTAGAATATATTTAGCTCGTTCAGTGACCTCAGATTCGCTGATTTGTCGAGGAGTATTTGACACAATGAATTGGTTTTTTTGCAGAACCACAAAAAAGCTGTCTACATCCACTATCAGCTAGCTTAATGTTCTCAGTGAATGGACACATCTTCGCTCTTTTTTTCAGATCAGTGTTTACCTCCTATTGAATGTTCACATTATGTTAAAAGCTCTTTGCAGCAGCTTTGTGATTATTTGGCCCTCTTCCAAAAGTCTCAGTGTGTCTTAGACTTTCCCAGACGCCTGGACTCTGGACTTTGTTGTTGTGTTGGCTGTGAGATTTGCCCTTTGCTGAAACAGATTCCCTGAAAGCTCTCATTCACATTTGTTACACTGTGTACATTCATTCACTTAAGGTTTTTAGAGAATGGGAAATTAGAAAATAATTGAATCATGAGTAAAATAGTCAAGATTTTTTTGTGTCATAACTGTGTTTTGGTTTTACTTTTCTTAAAAAAAAACAAAAAACAAATAAAGAAGTTCAATTACAGAAAACTGGTGCTTTATTTGCACAGGTAATCCTCATTCTTAACTGCTCTCCCCACTAACACTCTTCTTTAATTGGCAACTAGGTCACTAGTTCATTAGTGCTCATTATTCACATCCAAGGCCAGAAACAGGGATTCAGTACAAGTATACAAAAAGCTGATCATCCTTACCAGTGATGATGCCAGTTTGCAAGCTGTATAGATGCTGTGTAACAAAAAATGTATATGGATCTAAATAATTTCATACTTTACATTGATATGTGTATTTTTTTTTTTATTTAGGTCATACAAAAGGCAAAATTCCTCATGGCAAAGCACTATTTTGTCTCCTCTTTTTAACATCTGTATGGATGATAATGATGATGATAATAGCATCTAGCACCTATTTTAAAAACAAAGATTATAAAGTGCTTTGACAGATAAAGCACTTAGTAATATTTAACTACTGTGACTCTAATCTGTCAGAGTAGTTAAATGCATGTAGAATAGGGTGCACGGATGGTTCTCTCATTAATGACCTGCGCATGTGGGTGATTTTCTGTCCATTTAGTGCTCATCTTCAACAGTCACTGAGGGTATATTCACAATATTGTGTAGCTTTCAACATCTTATACTGTAAAAGAGATTGATAGTATGATTGTCAGAAAGTGGACAGTTAGTATTTCCTGGCATTGCCCTTAAAGTGTGGAATGAGGCTAAATATCCAGGCCATTACACAACCAATGAGCTAATTATAAGCACAATTACAGACGGTGCTTAAAGTTGTACACACAAGCAAACATCTGTACGTTGTCTGATTCTGCAAAAAGTTGTCAGCTTCTTGTCTAGACTGAAGAACAATCGATGTTCTAGCCTGAGTGCAAATGTCTGATCATTGTGGAATATCTACTTTTTTTTTTACATTCTTTCTTTCACATATCCTTGTTTTTATATAAAGTCTAAATTGAATTGAAGTAGAAACACATAACATCTTAAACTGTAACCTCAGCAGAAATACATCAGCATTTGCAGCAACTAATAAACCAAATCCTCCTCTCTTATCCTCAGGGTACATTCCCCAACACGGGGGCTCGTGTGATGCTGTTCATTGGAGGGCCCCCCACTCAGGGCCCAGGCATGGTGGTGGGCGACGAGCTGAAAACTCCCATCCGCTCCTGGCACGACATCCAGAAAGATAATGCTCGCCACCTGAAGAAAGCCACCAAGGTGAATAAATGTCTAAAACTTCAAAGATTTTAAAGACTTTTCACTGAAAATTATATTATTATGATTAGGATTATTATTATATTCAAATCAATTTCATACAATGACCTGAGTATATTTTCACTGTTAATAAAGCTGTTGTTTCATATCTTTGCATGACACAGTACTACGAAGCCATGGCCAACCGTACAGCAGTAAACGGACACAGCATTGACATCTACGCCTGCGCCCTCGACCAGACCGGACTGCTGGAGATGAAGTGCTTATCTAATCTCACCGGGTACGTCAGCGCTCACTGTTTAAACAGCTGAGGGTGCGAGCGTCGCATTCGTCATACTTGATTCCTAAAAGATAATTAAGCATCTTAATAATTTGTTTTGTTGTGATTTCAGAGGTCACATAGTGATGGGAGACTCCTTCAACACCTCCCTGTTCAAGCAAACCTTCCAGAGAGTCTTCAGCAAAGACTACAACGGAGACTTCCGCATGGCGTTCGGAGGTGTCCTGGAAGTCAAGGTAAGATTTGAGTCATTCAGCTCAATTACTGAGACATTGAGAACTTGTTTTTTTTTGTGTGTGTTTGCGATTTGCAATATTGAATTTGAATGAACGCATCTCTTTCTGTTTTAGACATCAAGGGAGCTGAAGGTGTGCGGAACCATCGGACCTTGCGTTTCACTCAACGCTAAGGGTCCCTGTGTTTCAGAGAATGTGAGTCATTGTCCTATGAAACTGAACTGGGGCACTCAGATTCCTCCTTTCTCACAATAGAGCATTTGAGAACTGTTCTTGGCTTGCATTCATCATAATGGATTCTTTTTTGTGTGTGTGTGTAGGAGATGGGCATCGGTGGCACAAGCCAGTGGAAAGTGTGCGGACTCAACCCCTCCACTACTTTGGGCATTTATTTTGAAGTGGTGAATCAGGTAAAAAGAAAATAAAAGCACTTATTTGATTGTTAGGCTGTCGCTTATCACGTCAAACAAGTGACTAGTTATGACGGAGGGCGTGTTTAGCTAAAACTCTTCAAACAATGACGTGTGTGTGGTTTTCTTGCTTGTACCAGAAGGCCTTTTGTTAGAGCAAACAGGGAATATGAAGGCGGTGGTCATCTCACTGTCTCCTTTGTTTTGTGTGTGTGTGTGTAGCACAATGCACCAGTCCCACAGGGCGGCCGAGGGGCAATCCAGTTCGTAACCCAGTACCAGCACTCCAACACGCAGAGGAGGATACGCGTCACCACCATCGCCAGGAAGTAAGATTGGTTTTACTCCTGTATAGACTGTTCTTAAAATAGTGCTTTATTTTAGGTCTCCCTTGCATATTATTAGCCACAAGCTTGTTGATTTTGCTGACAAGAGCTGTGTGAGTGTAGATTAGTGTGATAACGAACCTGGTATTTTGCCAAAAAAGTGACAGCTGGACTCAATAGTAGCCACAGAGCGGATGTTTACATTCCTGCTATTTGCAATGAAGACGTCAGAGAGCTCCGTGTGTGTGCGTCATTCACATGACACACACACACACACACACCCATGCTTACCTGCCTCCTCCCCTTCTTTCTTGGCAGCTGGGCAGATGCTCAATCCCAAATTCAGCACATCGAGTCGTCTTTCGACCAGGAGGCAGCCGCCGTGCTCATGGCTCGTCTGGGAGTGTTCAGAGCAGAGTCGGAGGAGGGGCCAGATGTTCTGCGTTGGCTCGACAGGCAGCTCATCCGCCTGGTGAGTGACACATCCAAAAAAATTGTTGCGCCACCTGTTCTTGGTGATGCAAAGAAAGTAAGCATTGTTTGGAATGTAGGCTATAAATAATTAAAACGTCACTTGGGGCTGCAAGTGTGTTTTTCCTGTATGACATGTTGGATTATGTGATTTATAAGATTACTCTCTGGCATGTTCAGAATTTAAAAAATGCTTTCCCCTGTTTGCAGTGTCAGAAATTTGGACAGTTCAATAAAGACGATCCTACATCCTTCAAACTGTCAGAGTCTCTGTCACTTTACCCACAGGTAAACTTGCCCCCCCCCGCCCCCCTTT